>NKZD01002232.1:2305-33552 GCA_002370635.1 Metschnikowia cerradonensis | reverse complement strand
GTGTAGTGTAGTAGTGTAGTGTAGTAGTGTAGTGTAGTAGTGTAGTGTAGTAGTGTAGTGTAGTAGTGTAGTGTAGTAGTGTAGTGTAGCAGTTATTACTGTTCTAGCATTCGGAAGTGTGTAGTAGCTAACACTGCGCAACATTCACTTCTTGGAGGTGTCATATCCTAATATGACTGTATAGAAATATCGCTATGGATTGTCCTCATAGTGCCACTCTCACTGTCGCACTTTACCCACACTCAGTCTTAGTCTCATTCAGTTCATATGTGTATAAAGTAGTCTAGAGTCGTTTAGAATGTATAGTAGTGATAGAGTAGTGGGTAGTAAGTGGTAGAGTCGTATAAAGTAGTGTGTAGTGGGGTTTAGAATGTATAGTAGTGATAGAGTAGTGTAGTGTGTAGTGAGTAGTGTAGTGTGTAGTGAGTAGTGTGTAGTATAGTAAAAAATAATGTAGTGCATATAATAGTGTTTAGTAAAACGTATTGTAGTGCATATAATGGTCGTAGTGGTAGTATAATAACATGTAAAGTGGCTTACAGTGTAGTATAGAGTATATTGTCATGTATGGTGTAAAGTTTATTGTTATGGGGTCCTGTATGCAGTACCTGCATATACGAAAAAAATAAGCATTGACAATATGGATTGTAATAAGTCAGGACGTGCCAAGAAATTTGTTTGATGATAATAAGTAGCCGTAATTTATTATAGTGAAATTACTGACCATACAATGTAATTTATTAAGTGTGGTTATGCGTGAATTAGTTAAGTGTTATGGTTGGTGCACGACCCACGTGGTTCCATGTCTCTACATTTTTTTAAGCTCTAAGAAGCTGGCTAGAATCAGACAGGTTTAGAAAGATGTGATTAAAGTTATTTGTAACCATTAAAGTTGTTTATTTCAGTGTATATTGGAACTGAACTTCTCGTTATATGCACTCCATTGGGTTACAATCGATTTCCATAGGCAGTAGAGCATTGACTGGGTCTTAAACATCTTCTGGATGAGGATAACTAGATTTAGGTAGCGTATTTGATCTAGGAACGGAGAAGTAGACTATGAACAGAGAAGTAAACTAAAAATAGAAAAGTAGACCAGGGGTGTACGGGTTTATATGGCAAGTCTTGGAATTAGGTATATGAGGTCATGGACTTAGACAAGCACATGACTTGGACTTAGTTTTATTGTAAAGTGGTATAAATTTTATGTTCTAGGTCATATTAAGAAGGTACTACTGGTACCCACTATAAGTTTCAATCGATGGGACAGTCCACCCTAGATATTTACTGTTAGATCCAAGTTGTGTGGAATACAATCCATATAGGTATTGAGCTCACGTGGGCAGTTAATCGGAAACCGATGGTATTACGCCCCTTTCAGGTCCCCCGTTACTACGCCCCTTCCACTACCTTCCACTACCTTCCAGCAGAATATTTAATGGTGGTCGATCCCTCTTCCTAAGAAATCATCAACAAATATACGTTCAATTAGGTAATAAATGTACTTACAAGAAATTAAAAATTACTGGTGGTTTATCTTTAGCCTGTATACTTTCATTCCCTATTTTTATCCACTATAACTCTGTTAGACCCATCATGGGTAAGGCACTACCTATGTGGATGTTGAAAGCCTGTAGTGGTCGATCAGATGTTGAGCGGCGTTCGGCCTTCAATACGACCTCCATTGCTCTATGCCGGACTAGTCTATATAAGGTGCGATGTTCCCTCAAAGAGGAATCATCGGCGAATAAACATGCAAAACACACAGAACAGAGTACTGGACGTACCCAGAATCTAACAAACTCCACTATCAGTAATTCTCTACCCAGAACTCATTTACGCTAGAGATGTATCCACCGTAATTTGTTCTGTGCTATATATCCCTATATTGGTAAACTAGAGTAGTCTAGTACTATTTAGATTTCAATAGAGTACTAGTGGGACTACCATAGTATTTTACTGTAGTGCTGTTGGCAGATTATACTAGAGTACTATACCAGTTCTATCCAGTATTTTACTAGAGTACTATGTCAGTTCTATCCAGTATTTTACTAGAGTACTATGTCAGTTCTATCCAGTATTTTACTAGAGTACTATATCTGTTAGCCCCACCAAAGCTATTAAAGTACCTATGTGGATGTTGAATCCTGTACTGGTCGATCAGAGGTTGAGAGACCCCTTTGGCACTCATGAAGACCTCTATTCTCCTATGCCTGACTAGTCTATATAAGGTGCGACGGTTCTTTTGGGAGGAATCATCAACCAAAAAACAGAGTAAACAGAGTACCTGACGTAACCGTAATCTGACATGGAGGTCTTAACCAACTGTCTTACTCTAGTCGACAACCATTCTTTGGGCGCTTTCATCTATGACGGATTGACGTTTGTCATGGCTACCCTCATGGCCACCCTCATGGCCACCCTCATGGCTATTCACCACTTGGCTATTACTATTTCAACCGGAGCCGTGGAATCCATTGTCATCCTTAGAGTCTCTCCGTCTTCCTTAGAGTCTCTCCGTCTTCCTCAGAGGGTCTCCGTCATCAGAGTCTCTCCTTCTTCCCCAGAATCAACATTCGTCGCACCAACCACAACCCCTATCGTCGCCACCTCACCAATTGAAGGCGCGCTCCACATCTGGCTTTATCTCTTCCCTCTTCCTAGTATGGTGTATTACCCGCGCCATGTTCGCTGTGGCCGGATTTTTCTGCGCTCTTCTTCCCATGGTTTACTCGCCGACGTACACAGTCGCACGTTATATTTTAGTAGCACACTACATTTTGGCTGCAATTTCTGCCCACACCCCTTTCTCAGGAACAGATCCCCGCGCCACATCCGGTCCTTACGCTTATCCCGGCACCACTAGTCTCGATCCCATAGCTAAGTCAATTTACTTTGCTACCCTCGGTTCCTTTGCCAACAGCGGTTCCTTTGCCACCCTCGGTTCCTTTGCCAACAGCGGTTCCTTTGCCACCCTCGGTTCCTTTGCCACCCTCGGTTCCTTTGCCAACAGCGGTTCCTTTGCTACCACCGACCCCCTTGCGGCCATTGATCCCGTTCCACATCCTGACCATCCTCCACACATTCTGCTATTCGACTATAAGCTTCTGGCACTCGATTTCCTGACTCGTCAGACCCTCATTGCTAGCTTAGCCCCACAAATACGCTTTCGTCCAGTATTTTACTAGAGTACTATACCAGTACTATACCAGTACGAATACTAGATACTAGACTAGCACTACAATTTTTATAAAATACTGTCCGTACAAATTAGTAAATAGTGCGAAAAGAGTAACTATATAATACAGTGATTGAAGACATAATAAGTGAATTTAACATAAAAAAATAAGAGTAATTATAGAGGGTGGTTACACCCGTGCACCAGACAACCTCAGTAGAAAAAGGCCCAACGCAAACGACCTTTTTTTCCCTTTTCTTTTGTTGAAATAGGTTTGTTGGAATCCTGGAATTCCGGACTTCACAATGCATACTTTTTCAATTGACAATCGTTACGTAATGGACTTTTGGAAGTCCCGTACTTGAACAATTCCGGCCGCGGCCCTCAATTCCGGCCAATTCCGGTCAAGCTATTGCATACTATAACAGGATCAGTGCTCATAATTATTCCTCATATTAGTATATCAAAAAAGGTAAACAATCCAGTATGGTATTCTGTCCAATATTACTCTGTCCAATATTACTCTGTCCAATATTACTCTGTCCAATTTAACTCTGTCCAATTTAACTCTGTCCAATTTAATTCCTTGGTAATTATTGAAAAGTTAAGCACTTAGAAACACCTGGCTGGATACGCTGACTCCCTCGCCAACCAACTTAAGTAGCCTGCTTTCCTTCTAAGAAGAATCATCGGCGAAAGAAACTTTTTTTTGACCTAATCTTGTATTCGTTGATGGTTCCTAAAGAAGAGCCTCAAGAAGAAGGCCCGAGATGGTTCATATAACCTTGAGAGAAACGTGATATTCGAAAATCTATCCATCAGAACAATGCTGATGATTATTCTCTGGCATATTCGAAAAGGGCATCAAAGTACGAAGTACGTTGACCTCTAAACGTAGTGTCCTATCTATAGTGGATCTAAGAAAAATAGTAAGCTGAATTAACACGAATTTTAGAAGTACAGTCTAGTGATAACTGTGTAGTGATAACTGTGTAGTAATAACTGTGTAGTAATAACTGACTAGTAATAACTCTAGTAATAACTCTAGCAATAACTGTCTAGCAATAACTCTAGCAATAACTCTAGTAGTAACTGACTAGTAATGACTCTAGTAATAACTCTAGCAATAACTGTCTAGCAATAACCGAGTAGTAATAACTGTGTAGTAAAAACAGTCTTGTTGGATTCTTGTTGTAACGTTAAGTACTAAGCTGTCTTTATTCGTTGATGGATTCCCAATAAGTGGGAATCCGAGTACCTTATATAGCTAGCTAGTGAACAACCAGAGTGGAGCATGGTGACTAAACGCCATGTCACGAGGTAAGGTGAATCGATGAGGCCATGTCACGGGTTATGGTGCCATGGACGAGTCAATAGCCATTGTATCAGGCAGAGAGGTTGCAATATCCCCATAGGTAGATCCCTACCTATGGTGGGTCTGACAAGTCTAGTAATAACTGTGTAGTGATAACTGTGTAGTAATAACTCTAGTAATAACTGACTAGTAATAACTCTAGTAATAACTCTAGCAATAACTGTCTAGCAATAACTGTGTAGTAATAACTGTGTAGTAATAACTCTAGTAATAACTGACTAGTAATGACTCTAGTAATAACTCTAGCAATAACTGTCTAGCAATAACCGAGTAGTAATAACTGTGTAGTAATAACAGTCTAATAATAAATCAAGCTGTATTTCTCACTTGGCCTGTCGTGATTGAACGTATCTTCAGTGAATGGATAACCGTTAGTAGGGTCCAAAGTATACTTGGTGACGTCTTCGTCATGATTAATTGTCAGAACCCTCGGTGGAATAAATACAGAGTCGCTTTGGCTCATAACATCAATGATATAGTCTCGAAGTACGCCGAAGATGTATAAGAAGGAGGTTTGCAAGTCTGGAAGAACATCCCGTTCCTTGAAGCTCTTATATCTATCATCCTCAACGGCAGAGTCACACACAAAATCCTGGACCCAAGCTTCAGGGTCTCCACAATCACAAACTCCTCCTTTATCTCCTTGACAAATCATGATATGGATAATGTTCCCTTCATGATGTTCAGGCTGATAATTGTTTGCACAGAGAGCATAAGTATCATCAAAGCCACAAGTGAAATATTTGTATATGGTTTCACCACATTGAAGGATCTTGGTACACTTCTAGTTATTACAGTCTAGTTATGAGAGTCTATTTATGAGAGTCTAGTTAATACAGTCTAGTTATTAGAGTCTAGTTATTAGAGTCTAGTTATTAGAGTCTAGTTATTAGAGTCTAGTTATTAGAGTCTAGTTATTAGAGTCTAGTTATTAGAGCCTAGTTACTACAGTCTAGTCATTCCAGACTAGTTAATACAGTCTAATCATTACAGTCAAGTTACACCAGTCTAATTACACCAGTCTAGTTAATACAGTCTAGTTACTACAGTCTACTTATTTCAGTCTAGTCATGACCTTCTACTTCGAACACGTTTGAAGAGCTGGTAACATCAGACCCATGAAATTGACTTCACAGTGTGAGACCTACTACACCATTCGATAGCAGTCTTCACTATGTGCTAATCTACTACCAATACCCCAATCCTAATACTACTCTATACTACCAATGCTAACATACATTTTGTAATAAACGTAGGAATAGGATATAGTAAAAACAGGGTAAAATACGATATATAATACAGTCTACTTACTACCGTCTAGTCATTACAGATTAGTTATTAGAGTCTAGTTACTACAGTCTACTTACTAGAGTCTAGTTACTACAGTCTACTTACTAGAGTCTAGTCATTACAGTCTACTTACTACAGTCTAGTCATTACAGTCTACTTACTACAGTCTACTTACTACAGTCTAGTCATTACAGTCTACTTACTACATTCTACTTACTACAGTCTAGTCATTACTGTTAGATCCACAGTAGGTAGAAAACTACCTATAGATACAACATGGAGCCTACGATGTCCGATTCTAGTAGTGTCTACTACAATTGCCGTGACACGGTATTTGATCGTTGTGACAAGTCGTGAATCCGAGGCCCTTTTCGAATACTCCATAAACAATACTTCCATTATTCTGGTGGAGACTTTTTCGGTGCCACGTTTCTCTCAAAGTTATATAAACCGCTTCGCTTCCTCTTATTGAGGAACCATCAACGAATACAAGTTTAGGTTAAAACACGTTATAAAGAACATAACAATTACAGTCTAGTTATTAGAGTCTAGTTACTTCAGTTTAGTCATTACAGTCTAGTTACTAGAGTCTAGTCATTACAGTCTAGTTATTACAGTCTAGTTATTACAGTCTAGTTACTACAGTTCAGTTACTCCAGTCTAGTTACTCCAGTCTAGTTACTCCAGTCTAGTTACTCCAGTCTAGTTACTCCAGTCTAGTTACTACAGTATTCAATCCCGAAGAATAAGAATAGTATCAATAAAATGACTAGTACTATGGGAACTACAACTGATGATGTAGATAACGTGACTTCACCCTTCTTGAAGTCACCCTTGGCTAAAGATCAAATCTCACTTCCTAGATACTTGACAATAAAGTCAAATGCCGATCTGCAAAAGGTTATTACAGTCTAGTTACTACAGTCTAGTCATTACAGTCTAGTTACTACAGTCTAGTTACTACAGTCTAGTTACTACAGTTCAGTTACTACAGTCTACTTACTACAGTCTACTTACTACAGTTCAGTTACTACACTCTACTTACTACAGTCTAGTTACTACAGTCTAGTTACTACAGTCTAGTTACTACAGTTCAGTTACTACAGTTCAGTTACTACAGTTCAGTTACTACAGTCTACTTACTACAGTCTACTTACTACAGTTCAGTTACTACACTCTACTTACTACAGTCTACTTACTACAGTTCAGTTATATTTGTGAATACTACTTCCAGTTAGTAATACCGTGGGAAAACAGTCTAACATTCCCCCCTTTTTTTTGGTGGTCACTGTTCTGAGCATGGATCTATTCTGTTGGAAAATAACTCCGACTAAGAGCGCGCATGGTGCTCTAGGCTTGCGGAGCATTGCACGGATATTTCCCCAAACCTCGGTTGTTAGACCAGCAGAGGATCAATGAAGGCCGACTCCCACATATATAAGGAGGCCTTCGCCACATCTTCTATTAGCTAACTAATCGAATATCTCTACAGAGGGAGACATACTAAGATGCCTCCCAAATCCAGACCCACCAAAACTCCTCGTACTGATAATAAGACTCAGCCTCCATCTGAAGTAAACACTTCACCTTGAGTGTTTACATATCTTGATCAGGCAATGAGGTCCATATCCTACAGTAAGAGAGGCCCTCTGGATCTTGAACCATGGTTACTCTACGGGCCACCTAATTCCCCAACATTCCTAGCTGAGCTGGAATTAACACTTCTACATATTCGGGACCTGCATATAACCTACAATCCCTTGGTTACTAGGAGATATCCTTTGAGTTGATGAAACTATTTTTTAGGAATACTATAGACCGTAAAATGTCCTCTTACAGTGAACGTTTTGAGCAACTATCAGCCCACTATTTCTGACTATTACAAGATGAAAGAAGAGCCCATTACACTTTACCTACAACCTAACATGACCGGAACTTGATTAATGTTACTAACCATAACTTAAAATATGATTTTCCAGCATTTAATTAACCTCTCCTACGCTCCGACTCATGACAAGCTTATTTAAGCTTTTACAATCTTAAATATATTTTTGGTGGTTGTGTTATTCTGGGTATGGCAGGAATTGAGACTTCCGGGGATTATATACAGTTCCGACCTATGAACTCGGGTCGTTTGATACTCTTCCACAGAAATTAAAACAGACCTTTTTTTGGGAGGTTTCAGCTAGCATATGTACTTGAAATGAACATAGTTTGCAGATAAGAAGTATAATAGTGTGTGTGTGGGGTGTTACACCTGGAAACATTTGGGCACGTGCATATCACGTGACCTTTCCGAGGGCATTCACTCCCTTTGCTTCTTTTCATCCATCCAGCAACCCTAAATACAAGATACCCCATATAACAGAGCACAGTTATCAATTTAAAGTTGTAAAACATGTTCGCCGGAGTGTGGACTGACTCGGAAGAATTACGTTTGCACGTGCGTATCACGTGACTATCCCATTTCCGAGGGTAAACATATGCACTCCCCAATCCACCGTATTTTTAAATAACCGATTAGCTGACACTAATGCAAGTATCTTGGTACGTCTGCACCCTTGCAACAAGGCCATTAGGACACTTGAAAAGATGGTGAAAGAGAACCGAGGAACAGGTATCTATATGCAGGAACCTCAATTAAAGTCCAAAACTTTCCAATTTTTATTTACTCTTAATAGACATTTAAGGGTATTACTAATGCAGTAAGTGGAGCAAAAGATTAAGGCTTGGGAAAGGAAACACGTGACACTTGAGAGGTACGGGTGTGCGGCAGCACATTCCGTGTTTCAAAAATAAAACAGGTCATGTGACCAGCACCAGCGCGCCACGTCATCCAAATTCAGTTGCGGTGCGCGCAGTTACCCGCAAAAACCAGATGCATGCGGCAGGACAGGGGGCTACGATTTTCCCGACTTTTTGTACTACTTCGGAAAGTCAGCATTTGTGACGCCAGGGTCTCATGGCCCTCTGGGGTCTTTATAAAGGAAGCCCCGTTGGTAGACCAATCGTGGTTGTACAGAAGAGAGCCGAACCGGCGGGAACGGATGTCGGTCAAAAGGCAGCCAGCCCAAAATTTTTTTTCTTTTTTTTTTCCGTCGGGTGGGCGTGCGAGCACCGATTCGCCACCCTAGGGACTGGCCACAAAACTGGTCTTACCAAGGTGTATAAAAAGCCAGAGGCTCGCGGCGGTGTTCCCACCCCCCAGGTAAATTTTCTCTTGCCCTCCCTCCCACAAGGAGGGGCTGGTAGAGTTGCTGTAGAAGGTACATTCACCTGCGTCAAGGAGCGTGCGGTGGCAAAGACTGTGCGAAAGAACAGAATTTTAAGCAGTCGCGCCAGCAAAATGCGGATGATATATAAATAATCTGCAATTTCCTTCGATGTGAGAAATCCAAAAATCGCAAATATTTCGCATTTTTTTTTTTCGGCCACTGCTCTTGGGTTCCGCACTACCATCTTTTTTTTCAACACCCTCTCCGCCGTGGTGTACAGGTTCCCTATCTAGCCGCACGTGACCATGTCTGAATCTGCCGTATCGCCTTGCGGCCCCGAGACAACCACACCGGTACAAACGCCTTCGGCGGAGTTCTACGAGAAGCCCGACTCCAAGGCCGCCTCTCGTGCCGATGCCGAAGATGCTCCCCAGAAGCCCTTGTCTCCGCCCAGACCTTCGCCGTCCCCTGAGAAACACAAGTTGGAAGATGGAGAGGTGAACGCCGCCAAAAAGCCCAAGACCAAGTCCGACGGCGGGACTGACGGTGGAAACGGGCCCAACGGAAATGTCAATAGTGAAGAAAGTGGAAATGCAGGGGCCAATGGAAAAGCCAATGGCGAAGTCCCCATGACGCCCGCCCCAAAGCCTCCTTCCGAGCCGGACATGAACAATCTCCCCGAACACCCCATGCCAAAACACCAGGCCAAGTTTGCTCTCAATACCATCAAGGCCATCAAAAGGTTGCGGGATGCAGGACCTTTCCTCCACCCCGTGGACATTGTCAAACTCAACGTGCCGTTATATTACAACTACATCACGCGGCCCATGGACCTTGCCACCATTGAGCGCAAGATCTCTGCCAACGCATACGAAGACCCACAGCAGGTCGTGGCCGACTTCAACCTCATGGTGGACAACTGCAGGAAGTTCAATGGAGAAGCATCGGGAATTTCCCGTATGGCCATGAACATCCAGGCGCAGTTCGAAAAACACATGCTCAACATCCCTCCCAAGGTGTTGGCCTCCAATGGAGCCTCTTCTCCCGTGAGCAATGCCAATTCTCGGCGCCGAACGGTGATTGAAGACCCCAAAAAGGAGTCTGTGGCTGCCCACCGTCCCAAGAGAACTATCCACCCTCCGAAGTCCAAAGAATTGCCCTACGACGTTCGTCCTCGCAAGAAGAAGTATGCGCAGGAGTTGCGGTTCTGCAGTCAGGTTATCAAGGAGCTCACCTCCAAGAAACACTTTGCAGTCAACTTCCCCTTTCTCCAGCCCGTGGACCCCGTGGCCCTCGGAATCCCCAACTACCTGGAAATTGTCAAGGAACCGATGGATTTGGGCACCGTCCAAACCAAGCTTGCCAACAACCAGTATGAAAATGGAGACGACTTTGAGCGGGACGTGCGGTTGATTTTCATCAACTGTTACCTTTTCAACCCCGAAGGAAACGATGTGCATACTATGGGAAAGAAACTCGAGCAAATTTTCGACAAAAAATGGGCCAGCAAGCCGATGCCCGTGGCCACACCCGTGCACTCGGACTATGACTCCAGTGACGAGGACGACGAGGATGAGCCTGAAATTAACGAGGCTATGCTCCTGAGTGTGCCCGCAATCCAGTTCTTGGAGAACCAATTGGACCGCATGAAGAAAGAGCTTGACGAGTTGAAGAAGCAGCATTTGGAGAAGTTGCAACAGCAGCGAGATGCACGCAACAAGAAGAAGAAGGGCATGAAGAAGAAGAACCGCAGTGCAAAGCCACACCTGGTGGAACAACCGCAGGAGAATGTGCCAGTGGTGACATACGAGATGAAAAAGCAGGTGAGCGAGATAGTGCCCACGTTGAACGACAAGAAGTTACAGGCGTTGATCAAGATCATCAAAGACGACATTGTGATCAGCGACGAGGAGGAGGTGGAGTTGGACATGGACCAATTGGAGGACCGCACAGTGTTGAAGCTCTACAACTTCTTGTTTGGCAAGAAGGCTGCCTCTTCGGCCATGAAGAAACAAAAGAAGTCGACTTACTCGTCGGGCAACATCGACCAGTTGGAGCAGTTGCGGTCGCAGCTCCAGTTGTTTGACGATGCTGAACGGGGCGGAAACGGCTCGGGGCACTTTGACTTGAACGCCATTCCTGCGCAGGAGTCGTCTGAGGACGACATGTCTTCGGAATCTTCCGAGGAGGAGTAATCAGAATTTATCCCGAGGAGAATCCGAGGAATAAATTACTTCAGAACATCCAGGAATACTTATTCCAGACCATCCCCTGGATTCACAAATGATCAGGAACATCCAGGATATCCGGGGTCAGAAATATCATGAGTATCCGGGAATTACCAGAACACCGGGAAACAGGAATATCTGGGACATCCAGGAGTAATGATTGCTCGAAAATGTGGGATGGCCGTCAGAAAGGGTGAAGAATCAGTTTCCTAGGAAACTTACGGTTGGGCATACGTCCAATCTTGTACTATAGCTTCCGTGTACTATATAGGTATTTATCAAGGATTAGAAAGCAGGAGGGGCATGTAAGAAGGTATTTTAGGATTAGGTTGCATTTTGCAGCAATTCGGCTACAGTGGCATCAGCATATGATACCAGGGCTCATAACCAAAGTTCTCAAAATCAAGCATGATATTGTTTATTAAGCTTATTGTATATATTGGGCTTATTTAAAAACACAGAAGTATCATAATAAGTATAAACATCCTTTGTATAAGAAATATATAAGCAAATTAAGTTGTGTTCCTGCATATATAATATAATCCTGTATAGAGTAAAGTACCCCGTATTTAATTAAGATATATGTAATTTAATTTTTCAAGTATAAGCATAAGATGGAGATTTTTTTTAGTCATGTCTTGATTACAGTTGTCCTAACTTCATTATTAATCTGAAGCTTCAAGATGGTCTCAATAACATATTCCGACAAACACTTGATGAGCAATAGTGACCTCCGCACTTTAGTAGCCAATTTAAAGAGTTATTTCTGGTTATATACCTTAATAAGACCATGATGATCATATTCAATAGGTTGACCCATTCACAGGACATTTCACCATAATTGATCCACTGGCCCCTTATTTTTCATCCAACTATGCGACACGGAGTTGCAGAATTCAGAGGTATTGTATAGTAACAACCAACCTTATTCATTAAGACTTGATGTAAATATGTTACCGATATTGCATCAAGGAATTCACAAAACACATAGCAATCACCAAAGCGTATCAGCATGTATAGTGAAGTAATTTGTAGTAATAGGCATGTAAAATATACAACCCCACCTTACATTTTGTAAGCTCCACGTCAGTTTGTATAGAAATAAACAGAAAGATATACCAGAGTCACCGAAAGATATTAATAGATAAATTAAATTTAAACCCTTCAAATCCCATGAAAATTTTTTTCAAGCTGCTGTCACATGCTGGTCACTAGTACCTGTCAAATTTTGGCTGCTATTTTCACGGGGGGAATCGCGCTACTTATATAGACCAGCCCGGCACACACTCCCCGAAAATGCATGCCTAAATGCAAACCTACAGATCTGAAACAACCTGAACATAATGCTAAACTGAAACATACGTACATATGAAGCAAGGGCAAACCCAAACCCAAACCCAAATCCAAATCCATAACGTAAATGTAAACCTGAAACGATCAATATGAAGGAATATAGAAGTAGACGTATACACTACTACACTACTACACTACTACTGTTCGATCCACCATAGGCATGTTGGAAAATAGCACCGAATAAGAGCGCGCACGGCGCCCTAGGCTTGCAGGGCACGTCGCTACTAGTTTCCCCACCCTTGGTTATCCTGACAACCAAGGGTCAGTGAAGGCCGACTCCCATATATATAATGAGGCCTTCGCAACACCTCTCATGAGTTAACTAGTCGAATATCTCTAGCTAGGGGGACATACCAAGATACCTCCCAGATCCAGACCCACCAGATCTCCTTATACTGACATTGAGGCTCCGCCTATGTCTGAAGTAAACACTTCAACTCAAGTGTTCATTTATCTTGATGAAACAATGAGATCCGTATCTTATAGTCAAAAGAGAACTCTGGACCTTAAACCATGGTTACTCTAAGGGCCACCTGATTCGCCAGCATTTCTAGCTAAGCTGGAGTTAAAGATTCTACATAAGGAAACCAGTTGAGTTCAGTTCAGTTCAGTTCAGTTCAGTTCAGTTTAGTTCAGTTCAGTTCAGTTCAGTTCAGTTCAGTTCAGTTCAGTTCAGTTCAGTTCCGTCTGTTTTTCGCCCTTGATTGGTACTGCAAGACTTTTGTCCCAAATTTAGTATATAAGAGGCAATGGTCCAAATTTAAGAGTCCAGCTTGAGACCCATTGCAAGAAGTTATTTCTTCCAGCAAACAAAAACAAGATGGGAATCAAGTACAACACCATGACTCCGGTTCTGTCGGCGATCTTTCTTCCGATTTCAGCAGATTCCATTCCAGATTGTGTTTGGCAGGTCGTGGTGGAAGTTAGCGATGTTGAAGGCCAAAATCCAAGTTGAATTAAACAAAAATGAACACAGTTTCAATTCTCGATGGAATCACACACTCAAGAACCTTGAACACACGTCCATGCATCACACGCTTGGTACCAAAAAGTGTAGGCAAAGTCACATACTTTCTGTAGGCATCGCTGATCTTACCATTGAAAGATTGGCAAAAACGAGGAGCCGCGGCGTTGACCAATCGAATAGCACTGAATAAAACAAGTAAGAACCAGATTTAAGATTTCAGAATATTGAATTCTAATAAAAGTTAGTGTGAAACATTACGCACATTTACTTTAAACCATTCTGAACCATTCTGTCTTCTTGGTGCTCGTACTGTAGTCAAGAACCATTGTGTTGGAATCTCAATAGCGTGATGTATTCGTGAATTCAAAAAAAAAAAAAAAAAACATGCCAAAGAAAAGTCAAGGTTAGTCTTCAAGGCTGGCGTTTTGCTGTGTATGGTATGTCGCAGTCTATTTTTATTTTGTCGCGCTGGTTGGTATAATTTTGAAAAAACACTGTATAAGCACCTGAGATTTCTCTTTCGGAGGAATCATTGGTGAATGAACATAGTAACCAAATAACCTGAAGTAAACCGGAGTATAATATTATTAGTCCATTGAAGTAATATCAGTCCATTGAATTAATATTAGTCCATTGAATTAATATTAGTCCATTGAATTAATATTAGTCCATTGAAGTAATATCAGTCCATTGAAATAGTATCAGTCCATTGAATTAATATTAGTCCATTGAAGTAATATCAGTCCATTGAAATAGTATCAGTCCATTGAATATTATCAGTCCATTGAATATTATCAGTCCATTGAATTAATATTTGTTAGATCCACCATAGGCAGGGCCCTGCCTATGAAGGTATTATGTAGCCTCTCAGTCCGATTGTTACAATGGTGATACGGCGTTTGGCCATCTATCCACGAAGTGCTCCGATGGCTCCTTTCGAATATTCCAGAAGCAATACTTCCATTGTTCTGGTAGAGAGTTTTCCGGTAACACGTTTCTCTCAAAGGTATATAAGCCACTCCGATTCCTCTCTTGAGGAACCATCAACGAATATAAGAAGTTAGGCATAGATGTATTAAAGAACATAACAAGTCCATTGAATTAATATCAGTCCATTGAAGTAATATCAGTCCATTGAAATATTATCAGTCCATTGAATTAATATCAGTCCATTGAAGTATTATCAGTCCATTTGTTAGATTCTTGTTCTAAGGTTTGTACTAAGTTATCTATATTCGTTGATGATTCCTCCTATCGGGGAATCTGAGTCGCACATAGTGTTTTTCAAAACTATTCAAACCAGTGCGACAAAATGATTCAAACTAGCGCGACAAAATGTTTCGTACCCCTTTCGCACAATCTTTCAAACCATATGGACAAGTTGTTGTATATAGGATAATAATGAAACCAGTTCAGTTCCGTCGGTTTTTCACGCTTGATTGGTATTTCAAGACTTCTGTCCCAAATATAGTACATATGAGGCAATCGTCCAGATTTAAGCTTTTAGGATATTGAAATCTAATAAAAGTTGGTGTGAAACATTACGCCATTTGCTTTGAACCATTCTGTCTTTTTGGTTTGAAACATTTTGTCACGCTGGTTTGAATAATTTTGAAAAACGCTGTACTAGGTCTTAGAGGGAGGCGCGCTGTTTAGGTGACTGGTCGGTGGCTGGTAGATATCTGCAGAGAGGCTTAAACATTCCTCAATAGGTATGCAACTACCTATGCTGGATCTGACACCTTAGGAGTAGTATCAGTCCTTAGGAGTATTATCAGTCCTTAGGAGTATTATCACTCCAATGAAGTCCTGGGAAGACAATACCCAATTGGGGTTCGCCATGACCATCCTTAATTCAGCACCCGAGCTTGTTGGTCCATACATGGCTTGGCTCGTTTCCAATTATGGAGGTTTCTATGAGCCTATGCTCAATAGTTATTGGAGACTAGCCAGAGTAGTATAGACAGGTATAGACTACTCTTATTATTACGACTATTACAGAGTAGTAGAAACGATTCGAGTAGTGATTAGTAGAGACTACTATAAACTAGAGTAGACTAGGATAGACTAGGATAGACTAGGATAGACTAGAGTAGACTAGGATAGACTAGAGTAGACTAGGATAGACTAGAGTAGACTACTATAGACTACTATAGACTACTATAGACTACTATAGACTAGGATAGACTAGAGTAGACTACTATAGACTAGAGTAGACTACTATAGACTACTATAGACTACTATAGACTACTATAGACTACTATAGACTACTATAGACTACTATAGACTACTATAGACTACTATAGACTAGACTACTATAGACTAGACTACTATAGACTAGGATAGACTAGAGAATATCACTCCATTGAATTAATATCAGTATAAGGTCTTTTGGTGGGCCTGGCTTTTAGAGCCATCTACGTATGGCTCAGATAGATGATATTTAATTCAGTCATTCAAAAAAATGGTTATGGTCAAGACTTCCTTATATATATGAGAACACTACTTTCACGCCACCAGACGGTTGTAGTAACCACAGTTGTATATGAAAAACAGGTGCTTGTTAACCCGTTATCTCTGCAAGCCATGGAGACTACTATACTGGCTAGGATACTAAAGCCCCATTTGAGTATTGTCTTCCCAGGACTTCATGGAAGAGACGAGCATGTGGAGCAATTTGTTGTTAATCTTGAACTCCCTTCAGTTGATGTTGAGTGGGGTTCCGTACTCGTTGATGGGGGTTCCGTACTCGTTGATGGGGGTTCCGTACTCGTTGATGGGGATTCCGTACTCGTTGATGGGGGGACACACACCGCATTTGGCCTTGTTACTGTTCTTCAACATACTCTCACTTGTAACCTTTACCACTCTTTAGTATTCCTGGAATTTAACCTCTTAGATAAAAACCTATTCTTTCATTTAAGCCAACTTTAATGCTTATGGAAAGAAAAAAAAAAAAAAAGAAAAAAAGACAAATCTTGAAGAACTGGGTTAATATCTATATGCGTACTGCATATAACTCAATATTCCTACATATAAAGCATTCTTCCAAAACCACAATATCTGATACTACACTGATTAAAACCGTTTCCAAATGTACTCAAAGAACTGGAAATGGTTTAGTTTCTATTATATAGGATATTATTTCTTTTGCAGTCCATACGTTGAGCTAAATCCGGGCTATGGTTATGAACCCTGACCTGACGTACGGCCAAAACTCACCTGCTGTACCCCCGTTTAAAATCACACCCAGCCATATTTTTTCAGCCAAAAAAAATACCCCTGAAATTTCCGGAATTCCAGTATTACAAGGAACTAATTTTTATGACATATACCCTAAACCTGAGAGGGGTTAGCGTTGGGCCTTTTTCTAATGACGTCCCCTGGTGCACGGGTGTAGCCCTCGTATATGCCTCCAATTCCGAGAGTTGCACCCCGAAAACTCTCTTCACACAGTTTATCAGACAATGACATCAACCATTTAACTGTATTCAGATCACTCATTTCTTTTTGGAGCTCCTTTTATTCGTTTAGAATGAAGCAGTAGTCATTTTATGAAGTCCTGCATAAAAGCGTTTGAGCACCACATCAAGAGAATCACCACCACTACTTGTTTCTTTCAATCATGAGCAGTTTTCCAAGTAGTTCCTTAGTCTATGATACTATTAAACAGTACCATTAGACTACTAGACGACAACATAAAACCTGTAGACTAGTAGTGGAGTCTCATATTCCTTCATACAAGACGTGCGAAGTCATCATCACATCCCAAGCCCTACTAGTCATCACACTCCAAACACCAGATCATTCGTCATCTGTCCGTCATCCATCAGGCTGCCAAGATTAAACCCATAGTCATCAGAATCTGACCATCTGATTGTCCCCAGTCTATTGTCAGATCAACCAATAGCAATACTAGCCTTCAGAACAACCGACTAGTTATCAGATTCATCCGATTGTTCAACTGGATATCCATCAGACTAGACCAGCCACCAGGCGATCCATTAGTCATCATCCAGATCATAAGACTATACCACCAGATCAACATTAGAGTAACAACAGACTATCAAGACCAGACTATTGATCACTTCTTCAAAGTCTTCTAACCCTCATTCTTAGTTCTCGTTTTTAATCTTTTCAGTCTCCTTCTTGGTCTTCAGTCTTCTTCAAGTGTTGATTTTCTTTTGGAAGGTTTCTTGATTCATTCTTCTTCTTCTTCTCATTCTTCTCTGAATCTTTCTCTTCCCTTTTTGATGAGAACCAACCCGTTGAATATCATCCGTGATTCTCGCAGCCTTAAAGGAAGACCGGCGTTCATTGCAGGGCCCATGGTGCGGTACTCCAAGCTCCCGTTCCGGGAAATGGTGCGTCATTACGATACCGATATCGTGTATACGCCCATGATTTTGGCCCGAGAGTTTGTCCGCAACGAGATTGCCCGCATCACCGACTTCTCCACCAACGACTCTGATACCCCGCTCATTGTCCAGGTTGGGTGCAACAATGTGGAGGACTTGCTTAAGTTCGTGGACATGATCCACCCGTATGTGGACGGCATTGGTTTGAATTGTGGGTGTCCTATCCGGGAACAAGTGCGTGAGGGCATTGGGGCTGCTCTCATGTCGGAACCAGAACTTGTTTCCAATATGGTCAAGGCAGTCAAAGATAAGTATGGCTCTGGTATCTGCATAGAGACCAAGATCCGGATCCATAAAGATTTGCAGGAGACGGTTGCCTTTGTGAAAATGGTGGAACGGGCTGGTGTGGATTTCATCACTGTTCATGGAAGAACAAAAACCACGCGTTCGTCTGTTCCGGCCAACTTCGATGCCATCAAGCTCGTCAAGGAATCCGTCAGTGTTCCTGTGGTTGCAAACGGCGATTGTTTTTCATTGCTGGATGCCATGAAAATCGCTGACTATACCGGAGTAGATGGAGTCATGGCCGTAAGGGGAATTCTCGCCAACCCAGCTCTTTTCGCTGGTTATGAAAAGACTCCCTGGGGTGCCATTGAACGCTTCTGGAACTTGGCCACCAGTTATGGCCTACCGTTTCGCATCACGCAGCACCACATGTCGGAGATGCTCGATGGGCTCATTCCCCGGTCTCACTTGAAGGCCATGAATGAGTTGACCAATATGGTGGATATGATCGATTGGTTCGATGAGCTTTTTGTTTTGAAACGAAAGGACGACCCTGGCTTTGCATCCTCCATCGAAGTGCCTTGGAAAAATCCGCCAAGTGTTCTGGTCTGATGTGATCAACTCAACTCAAGTCAACTCAATGATCACCACTGGCTATTTCACTGCCTCGAGTTCGGGCTTCTCGTCATCAAACAACTCCCTGTTCTGAAGCGAAATGCTCCGCGTCATGTTGTTGACCTTGTAAATGCCCACGAGCTGCTGGGCAAGCTCAAACATATTGTTTCTCAAGGAAATCACCACGAACTGGGCGTTTTTTGTCCGTTCCTTAATATAATTGGCCACAATCGACACGTTTCGAAAGTCCAACGCTGCATCAATTTCATCCATCACGTAGAGAGGCGTGGGCTTGTACTTATGCAAGGCAAATACCAACGCCAACGAACTCAAAGTCTTTTCTCCTCCTGACAAATTGGAGATGTTTTTCCATGACTTCTTGGGGGGCATCACACTGAATAGGATTCCCTCTGAGAAAGGGTCCAAACTATCCACGAGTTCGAGCTCTGCATTACCTCCCATGGTGATCATCTGGTACATTTCCTTTAGCGACAACGAGATGGTGTTGAAACCTTCCATGAACTCGTCCAACCTGCGCTTTTTCAAGTTCTCCGAGTACGTCTTAATGCTGTCTCGTTCTTGCACTGACTTGTTCAATTCATCTCTCCTCAGCTTCAACTCCACTTGCTTGAGCCCATACTCCTTTAAGATCTCCACGTCCACCTTGACATCGTCCATGTAGTTCTTGAGCTCCTTGATTTCATCTTCGACTACATCGAGTCGGACGCTTTTGATTTCGTCCTCTGTCAATTGCTTGATCTCCGACCCGTTGTACTCGGAGCGGGCTTCTTCGTCCATCCAGTCAATGTAGGGAGTTGCATCTCTAACGATCAAACTTTCAAGGGCTTCTTGGGCCTCTGCAATGGCTCGGTTATGACGCTTGAGATGGGCTTTGACTTTTTCGAGCTGGTTGCGGAGCTCGATCTCTTCGGATTTGAACTCATTGATTTTCTCCGCCAACTCCTCGATCTTAGTCTCGTAGTTGCTGATATCGCTTTCTTTGGCGTTGATTTCTGCCTCAACACCTTCGATTTCCAGTGCTAGTTCTTTGCACTCTGCCTGTCTCATCTTCTGCTCTTCTTCAACGGTGACTTTTTCTTCTTCTGCTGCTAGACGTTCTGCTTCGCTGTTCGCAATGATCTTGCCGTGACGCTTGATATCGTTTTCCAATTTCTTCATGGTCCTGTGGTCGCCGGCAGTCTTTTGGTGGATGATATCAATTTGCTGCTTGATGGAATCGAACTTGGAGTTTTGAATCCTGAGCTCCACTCCACCGGCCTCCATAATCTTTTCCTCTAATAAGATGACTTTGGTTTCAGATTCGAGCATTTGCAGCTTGACGTCTTCACGTTTCTTTTTCAAGTCCTCAAGTTCATTTTGCTTTGTCTCGATCAACCGGTCGATCTCGGAACTCTCACTGTTGTCCTCTTTCTCAGCGATTAAAGCCTTGCAGTTTTCCGAAACCTCTTTCCGTTCGCTCACGAGGGCCTGGATATCGAGCTGGATGGTCTGGATCGCAAACTCGGTTTCGGGCTTTAAATCCTTCAATTTCCGTAAGTTCATCTCCATTTCATGCGATTCAAGACTCAAGCTTTCAACTTGCTGTTCCATGGAAAGAAGCTCTTCTCTCATCTGCTGTACGTCTTCCTCCGAATACCCTTGATCTTGCCCTTGGGATGCGTTGGACTTGAGTTTCATGCCTCCTCTTGCAGAGACGTTTCCTCCTCCCGACATTGTTCCCGAAGTGTCCACAACTTTTCCGTCGAGCGTGACAACTTTATATCTTGTGGGGCCATAGGCAACGCTCTTGGCTTCTTGAAGATTAGAGGCCACCAACGTATCACGTAACTTGCTATAAAATGCAGGCAAGAACATCTGGTCCTTCGGCACAATCAAGTCGAAAAGCCGCTTAACGGAGTTTTGGTTGCCGGGAGTTTTGATGGGGTTCATGTTGAACTGTCTCAATTTGTCCAAGCAAATGAAATTGGCGTATCCCAATTTGTTCTTTCTCAAGTAATCAATGCAAATTTGTGCAGTTTCTACCGTCTCCACCACCATTGAATCAAGCGATGGACATGCAGTGGAGATAGCGACGTCGTATTTGTCATCGATTTGCCCGAGGTCTCCAAGACGTCCATGAAAGCCAGTGATCCTTCCTGATCTGTATAATTTGGTTAAATTGACAAGCACCTTATTCTTGTTTTGAACGTTGGAGAGTTCGTTTATTGCATCCTGGGTTTTCAGTCTGGCAGAGGCCAAACGAACCTTTTTGCCCTCTAAGTTCTTCTTGAATGCATTGCATTGTTCTTCTCCAAGTTCGATTTGCTCATCGATATGCACAGCTTTCTTCTCCAAAGCCTCCAACTCGAGCTCTTTGGCTTTCCCTTCTGCTTTGATATCCACAAGCCGTTGCGAAGCCTCTCGAATTTTGATGTCCAAAGCTTTCTTTTGGTTCTGCAACATTGTGATTTCAGACATGGTCAATTCAATCTGCCCATCGTACGACTTCAAGGTGTCGTTGTAGGGTTCAAGCTTTGTTTGGAGCTCTTGTATTTCCTTGGAAAAATGAGAGGTTTTTTCGGTCAAGTTTTGCCTCATGGTCACCAAAACCTCTCTTTCGATTTCCAATGACTCCTCCAACTCCTTAAGCTCTGAGCGGAACTTCTCGTCGGCAGAATTCATGTTTTCAAATGACATTCTCGCCGAGGATAGCGCCGATTCCGAGCTGGTCTTGGCTTTGGTGATCTTTTTGATCTTATTGGCAAGATTTTTTAGTTTCTCTTCTAAAGAAACGGTCTGGCTGTTGATGGATTTCTGCTTCTTCGCTAGCGTTGCCACATCTTTTTGTAGACTTTGGAGTGCGTTTGTGATGTTGGCCTTCCCTTCAATAGCGGCCTCGTGTTCGTCTCTAAGAGCCTGGTTCTGTTCTGTTTCTTGTGACAACTTTTCAGAGATGGACGTGGCCAAAGATTCGCTTTTCTGTAAAGCTCTCGTGCTCTCGTGAATATCAACCTGAAATTTGATCGATTTCTTATCGATAAGAGCTTTTTCAGCCTTGAGGAAGCGAAGTGCCTCATTTTTCTTATCCTCCATAGACTTAGTGTCCGTCTCGACCAACTCGAACCGGGTTTCTTTTTCCAAACAAACCTGATTCATGTCTTCGATTTTGACGAGACTGTCGTCGATTGCTTTTTTATAGTTGGACGTGCCGATAATATCCTCCAAATACTCTAGCAACCCATCGTCGTTTTCCTTCTCGGCCTTGGCTTTCATCTGCGCAATGGACTCCACTTCTCCCTGCAAGATCAAGAACCGTTTGTGATCTAGATCGATTCCCTGGCCACGCAAGTATGAAGTCACATCGGTATACGTACTGGACCGGTTGTTGATGTAGTACTGCGAGCCGTTCGTCTTAAAAGCCCGGCGGGAAATGATGAGATCGGAGTCCGGCACCTTGGTGGCTTTACCCGGAACAACGGCATCGTCTAGAACATGAATGAAATGGATATCAACCTGGCAATACTCAATTTGTTGGTCTGCAGAAGAATTGTGGATGAGCTCTGAAAGTTTACCCTGTCTCATTTTCAGCGCCCGAAAGCCAAAAACGAAAAGCAATGAATCAATGACATTCGACTTGCCACTTCCGTTTGGACCCACCACTGCCGAGAAAGACGAGTTGAAAGGCCCGATTTCCTGCACCCCAGCATACGACTTGAAGTTTGTAAGCACCAATTTGTGGATAGTAAGCCTGGGGGCGTTTGCATTGGGCGGTTTCTTCATTGTGGCTTTATTTTTGCTGGGCGACAGAATATCAATCTGTTGCTGGGAGAAACTAAGGCGGTCTTTGGTAGGGGAAGACGGAGCAAGGAGGGGAACGGTAGGTTGTAGGGAGACGGTTGGAACGTCACTAACAAACACGTTGGTGGATTTAGAGGGTTCTGGCTGTTGTGGCTCTTCTGGCTGTTCTTCCTGTTCTGGCTGTAATTCGCCCCTGCTATCTTGGGCGTCACAAAAATCCTCCATGTCGCTATGCTCAGAGGAAGCGTCCATATTTATATCCCTGGATGTTTCAGGACTCGCCTTCGTTGCCACCTCTGCAAGCCCCTCATCTGCAGCTGTTGTTTCATGAGCAGGTGTTGCTTCGGACGTCATTTCGGGCGTCACTCCAGGCGTTGCTTCTGCCGGCTCGGGCATTGCTTCTGCCGACTCGTGCGTTGCTTCTGCCGACTCGAGCGTTGCCTCGGGCGTTGATTGACGCGTTGCTTCATCTGCATCTGCTGTTTCATCTGCAATGTTGGCATGTCTGTTTGCAGTGCGTTTCAGGACTTGAGCTTGAGACGAAGTTTCCTCTTCTGGTCCGTCCTCCGCGTCGGTGAACATGCTGACATTGTCGAAATCCAAGTCCATGGCATCTGGATCGGGAGTATTTTGATCCGAGTTATCATTCTGCGGCTGCTCATAGTCACTATTATTTATAAAGGTCTCCTCATCATCACTGATGGCGATTCTCTTCTTTGCCCTCGGCATTGTAGGCTCGTAAAGTATAGGTGCAGATAAAGTGGAGATATGTAAGTTAAAGCGCTTGTCAGGTATGATTGTTATTGATTTGATGCGACTGCGTGTTGCGTAACGCGGTCAGATGCATGGTGCCCTCGGAATGAGATGCAGCCCCCGGCGTTCACAGAGACATAAAAGAGGAGTAGCGACATTGTAAATGCAGCCACTCCCTTGGGGGTATAAATAGGGCGGCATTCCCAGGTCCATACCGTATATTTTTTACAGCTCTCCCTGGTCAAGTGTACTCCTGCACCCGTACACCCAAACACCTGAGCAGCCTAGCAGCTAAACAGCCTAGCAGCCAACTACCTTAGAGGGTAAATGCACGTGGCCATAGTTGGCCATAGTGTATATAATATAGCTACTGGAGATAAGGGTTGGGATTTGATGGTTGCTGCTAACAATTATTGATGAGTTGGTCATAAGGGAGGGGGTATAGATGGAGTGAGGGTGCATGGAGGAATGGTGATATTGTTGCAATTACAACTATGCGTTCTATTATACATTGAGAATCTATCTACTTCTTTTCCTTCTTTTCTTTCTTTTCTTTCTTGTCCTTCTTTTCCTTCTTTTCCTTCTTCTCCTTCTTTTCTTTCTTTTCTTTCTTTTCTTTCTTTTCTTTCTTTTCTTTCTTTTCTTTCTTCTCTTTCTTTTCCTTCTTTTCCTTTTTCTCCTCCTCCTCCGCTTCTTCTTCCTTCTCTTCTTCCTTCTCTTCTTCCAGCTGCTCTTCTTCCTCCTCTTTCTCCTCTTCTTCCAGCTCCTCCTTGTCTTCCATTGGCTCGTCAAGAGATTCAGGCTTCAACTCAGAGTCAAGATCGTCGGAATCGGAAAATTTGATTTTCTTATTGGGCAATGCATCCAGCTCATCGTGGTCCCGCTTCTTCTCCATCACAAGCTCCGCCAGCAAAGGAGGTAAGCCTCGCAAGTCCCTTTGCACTCTTCTCAACTGGCCAATCACAGGATTATTGTTGGCGTTGGTGGACATACCTGTGGGCAAAAAAGCCACGTGATCCTTGCTTTCGCTGACAGCAATGGTTTCACTGGTGGAGATGAAATGAGACAAAATGGCTTCTGCACGGGATTTGGTGATGGGCTTGACGCCCTTTACATGAGACACAACGGGTTTCACGACACTATCCTGCAAGACATTCCTTGGCCGACGCGGTAACATTTGGAAGTGGTATGAAGGTGGTTTGAGTGGTGGGTTCAGGTGTTTGAGTGCCTGGTGCCTTTTCGAGATGAGGTATGTCTGGTGCGCCTGTGCAGGACTCTGAATGCAGGAATCAACCATAAGTCATACTGATTAAAAGTTCAAGGAAGAATTAGCGAAGTATAGGGAGAGGAGAAGAGAGAAAGAGGTGGGAGAGGAGGGAAGATTACGGGCATCAAAACTTGAACAGAGGTCAGAAATTAGACAGGACAGGCTATGGACAGAAATTGAATTAGACAGAAATTGAACAGAGGACAGAAAATGGAAAGAAGTGGAACAAAAAAAAACAATAGAAGAGAAAGAACTAAAGAGTTACTATTGATGGAAATGAAGATGACTATTGGGAATCAGGATTAGTGAATTCGGGGGAGTGGGGGGAAATAGAGGAGTGGAAATTGGAGAGTGTGTGTACCTGCATATGGGGTCTCACATAAAAAGCCATGAAAAAACACCCGTCACCATCCAATGTTGTCTGCCCTCAGAGCCCCGGCCGCCATGGCCGGAAGCGTGCGTCAGTTCTCCATATTGACCAAACCTTCGGTGTTCTCCACCTCGAAATACGCCTCGGTGGTCAGCGACTCCAAGCCTTCGGCCTTCCAGATGATTGCCTCATTCATACAGATGCGGTTCAAAACCAGAGGTAACACGTACCAGCCTTCGACGTTGAAGCGCAAGCGGACGTTTGGGTTCTTGGCCAGGTTAAAGACAAAAAACGGGCGCAAGATCTTGGCCAGAAGAAAGGAGAAGGGGCGCTGGTACTTGACCCATTGAGAAAACTGGGAGACTGATTGAACACAACCGGGAACGATGGACTGATTGAACCAACGGCCAACCGGTGATAAACGTGTGAAGTGTGAATTGGTCAGAACAATTTGAACGATCTGATTGATCTAGACTGATGTGAACTGTGAACTTTAAACTGATGTGAAGTGTGAACTTTGAACTGATGTGAAGTGTGAACTTTGAACTGATGTGAAGTGTGAACTTTGAACTGATGTCAACTGTGAACTTTGAACTGATGTCAACTGTGAACTTTGAACTGATGTGAAGTGTGAACTTTAAACTGATGTCAACTGTGAACTTTGAACTGATGTCAACTGTGAACTTTAAACTGATGTCAACTGTGAACTTTGAACTGATGTCAACTTTGAACTTTGAACTGATGTCAACTGTGAACTTTGAACTGATGTCAACTGTGAACTTTGAACTGATGTCAACTGTGAACTTTGAACTGATGTCAACTGTGAACTGATTGAAAAATCAGATCGGAAAAAACTGAAAGACTGAAGGTGAAACTGAAGGTGAAGTTGAAACTAAGGTGAAACTGAAGGTGAAGTTGAAACTAAGGTGAAACTGAAGGTGAAACTGAAGGTGAAACTGAAGGTGAAGTTGAAACTAAGGTGAAACTGAAGGTGAAGTTGAAACTAAGGTGAAACTGAAGGTGAAGACGAAGAATGTAATGCTTAGAGCTGATAGCATCTATGCATGGCCAAAGACTGACCCGTGCAACTGTATATAGCGTCATGATACGTGGACCAACAATTGATTGTCATGCACTCAATAATGAGCAATAATGAGTAGTGTCAATCTTCCATGGAAGAAAGACGATCGTAGCTACTAATGAACACTGACATATTGATGAGTAATAGTAAACACTATACATTGAAATATTGATGAGTAATAGTAAACACTATACACTGACTAAAGAGTAACCTCCAAAAAAGCTAATAGTGAGTCTATTGATATTTTGTTGATCAATGGAAAAAAAGTAAAAAAAGTAAAAAAAAATGGAGTCAATGGGAATCAAACCGACATTGTCATATGTATTTCCTGCCTCGCGAGGTTTGTAGATAAGTGAAATATCTTGTTGGAAATATTGTTACAGTGTTTTTCTAAATTATTCAAACCAGCGCGACAAAACTAGTAGAGTAGAGTAGAGTAGGGTAGAGTAGAGTAGAGTAGAGTACAGTAGAGTAGAGTACAGTAGAGTAGAGTAGAGTACAGTAGAGTACAGTAGAGTAGAGTACAGTAGAGTAGAGTACAGTAGAGTAGAGTAGAGTACAGTAGAGTACAGTAGAGTAGAGTAGAGTAGAGTAGAGTAGAGTACAGTATAGTAGAGTACAGTATAGTAGAGTAGAGTAGAGTACAGTAGAGTAGAGTACAGTAGAGTAGAGTAGAGTACAGTAGAGTACAGTATAGTAGAGTACAGTATAGTAGAGTAGAGTACAGTAGAGTAGAGTACAGTATAGTAGAGTAGAGTACAGTATAGTAGAGTACAGTATAGTAGAGTAGAGTAGAGTAGAGTAGAGTAGAGTATAGTAGGGTAGAGTAGAGTAGGGTAGAGTAGGGTAGAGTAGGGTAGAGTATAGTACAGTAGAGTATAGTAGAGTAGAGTAGAGGAGAGTAGAGTAGAGTATAGTAGGGTAGAGTAGAGTAGGGTAGAGTAGGGGAGAGTAGGGTAGAGTATAGTACAGTAGAGTATAGTAGAGTAGAGTAGAGTAGAGTAGAGTAGAGTACAGTATAGTAGAGTACAGTATAGTAGAGTAGAGTACAGTAGAGTAGAGTAGAGTAGAGTAGAGTAGAGTATAGTAGGGTAGAGTAGAGTAGGGTAGAGTAGGGTAGAGTAGGGTAGAGTAGGGTAGATTATAGTACAGTAGAGTATAGTAGAGTAGAGTAGAGTAGAGTAGAGTAGAGTACAGTATAGTAGAGTACAGTATAGTAGAGTACAGTATAGTAGAGTAGAGTAGAAATTAGTGTAGAGTATAGCCACTGTGAACTATTCAAACCAAGAAGACAGAATGGTTCAAAGCAAATGGCGTAATGTTTTACACCAACTTTTATTTGAATTCAATATTCTGAAATCTGAAATCTTAAATCTGGACGATTGTCTCTTATATACTACATTTGGGAGTCTTGCAGTATTGATCAAGGGTCACAACGGACGGAACAACTTGTCCATTTGGTTTGAAAGACTTTGTGAAGGGGTACAAAACTTTTTAAATTATTGGTTTGATTAATTTTGTTAGTGTGATTTGAATCGTTTTGCGGCGCTGGTTTGAATAGTTTTGAAAATCACTATAGTGTAGTGTGGTATTTCGAGTAGTACATAGTGTAGTGTAGTGTAGTGTAGTCTAGTGTAGTGTAGTGTAGTGTAGTGTAGTCTAGTGTAGTGTAGTGTAGTCTAGTGTAGTCTAGTCTAGTGTAGTGTAGTCTAGTGTAGTGTAGTCTAGTGTAGTGTGTTGTAGTCTAGTGCAGTGTAGTGTAGTGTAGTGTAGTGTAGTGTATAGTATAGTGTAGTCTAGTGTAGTGTAGTGTAGTGTAGTCTAGTGTAGTGTAGGCTAGTGTAGTGTATAGTCTAGTGTAGTCTAGTGTAGTCTAGTGTAGTCTAGTGTAGTCTAGTGTAGTCTAGTGTAGTCTAGTGTAGTGTATAGTGTGTCAGACCCACCATAGGTAGGGATCCCTATTGAGGTATTTTAAGCCTACGCTGCCTGATCGTAACAATGGCCATTCCACTGTGCCATACCTCCGCCATAATTGTACAACCAAAAGGGAATATGATGAGCTCGAGGTACCAGGATGGAATGTGAAGAGTTCTCCCTCCCGGTTGTACCTAGCAACACCCGTTGACTAGGCGATGCCATTGTCAAATACTCAAATAACTCAGATTCCTCCTTCTGGGGAATCATCAACAAAATAAAAACATATTAAATAGAGTACCTGACGTAACAACAAGGATCTAACAGTATACACTACATATTATAGTAAAGAAAAGTTTATAGTCTAGAGAGATCGATTGATTGATTGATTGATTGATTGATTCTTGCTGTAAAGTTAAGTTACTCTACAGCCAATATGGGCAGAACACTACCCATATAGGGAATTAGCACTACTACACTACTACACTACTACACTACTACACTACTACACTACTACTTGTAGATCCCTACCTATGGGGATATTATGAAACCTCTCTGTCTGAGAAGACAATGGCCACTGTTACTCAGCCTCCTAATCAGCCTTCTACTCAGCCTTCATGTACGGAGTACTAGTAAGAACTACGGTGAGTACATCAATGATCGCTAAGGAGTTGTTCCGCACCGATCTCGGCTCTTGAAAAGTTATATAAGTAGTTCAAATTCTTCACTTGAGGAATCATCAACGAATAAAGATAACTTAGTACTTAACGTTATAACAAGAATCTAACAGTGTGAAGTATAGTGTATAGTATAGTGTATAGTATAGTGTATAGTATAGTCTATAGTCTATAGTATAGTCTATAGTATAGTCTATTGTATAGTGTAGTGTATAGAATAGTGTATAGTGTATAGTCTATTGTATAGTCTATAGTATAGTCTATTGTATAGTATAGTGTATAGTCTATAGTATAGAGTATAGTGTATAGTATAGAGTATAGTGTATAGTATAGAGTATAGTGTATAGTCTATTGTATAGTCTATTGTATAGTATAGTGTATAGTCTATTGTATAGTCTATCGTATAGTGTATAGTATACTCTATGTTAGCCCCACCATAGACAGGGCCCTGCCTATGAAGGTATTATGAAGCCTCTCAGTCCGATTGTTACAATGGTGATACGGCGTTTGGCCATCTATCCACGAAGTGCTCCGATGGCTCCTTTCGAATATTCCAGAAGCAATACTTCCATTGTTCTGGTAGAGAGTTTTTCGGTTCCACGTTTCTCTCAAAGGTATATAAGCCACTCCGATTCCTCTCTTGAGGAACCATCAACGAATATAAGAAGTTAGGCATAGATGTATTAAGGAACATAACATATAGTGTATAGTATAGTGTATAGTATAGTGTATAGTATAGTGTATAGTATAGTGTATAGTATAGTGTATAGTATAGTGTATAGTATAGTGTATAGTATAGTGTATAGTATAGTGTATAGTCTATTGTATAGTATAGTGTATAGTCTATTGTATAGTATAGTGTATAGTCTATTGTATAGTATAGTGTATAGTGTATAGTATACTCTATGTTAGCTCCACCATAGGTAGTACCCTACCTATTGAGGCATTTTGAGCCTACACTGTCTAATCCTAACAATAGCCACTTCAAGACATTGTGGTCCAACATTGTACGATATTGGGACGGCGTTCATCGTTATTGTTCTCGTGTTAAGTCCCTCCCCCGGGGGATCATCAACAAAAAAACATATTAAACAGAGTACCTGACGTAAACCGGAATCTAACATATAATATAGTGTAGTGTAGTGTAGTAGTATATAGTGTAGTAGTATATAGCGTAGTAGTATATAGCGTAGTAGTATATAGCGTAGTAGTATATAGTGTAGTGTAGTGTAGTGTAGTAGTATATAGTGTAGTGTAGTGTAGTGTAGTGTAGTAGTATATAGCGTAGTAGTATATAGCGTAGTAGTATATAGCGTAGTAGTATATAGTGTAGTGTAGTAAATATTAGATAATATTATAGTTGTTAGATCCAAGATGGGTGGAATACAAGCCATATAGGGATTGAGCTCACATTCCCAGTTAATCGGAAACCGATGCTACTACGCCCCCCTTTCTTAGATGTTGATTTACGAAGTAAATTAAGCTTGTATTTCCAGGCAATGGAATCAGTTCCATGCAATGTGCTGCCCCTGAGTGAGATACGGAAACATTAGCCATATATAACGGTGTAGAGGTTTACTACCAGTATCTCTAACCATAGTAATTGGTCATGACTGACTAATTACTAACTGACTAACTACTAACTGACTAACTACTAACTGATTAATTACTAACTGACTAATTACTAACTGACTAACTACTAACTATATGCTGATATGAGAATCTCTACACTGGTGGATACTCCAAGTTCATGTGGTTGCAGGAGTACAGAAGACAAGGAGTAGATAATTATGGCCTATGTCTAAAAAAGGATAAAGCAGAGAGCAAGCCTCGTCTAGCTTTGGCTCTGGCTGTGACTCAGTACACTCAGTACACTCAGTACACTCAGTACACTCAGTACACTCAGTACACTCAGTACACTCAGTACACTCAGTACACTCAGTACACTTAGTACATTTAGTTGACCCACGTTTCAACTGTACGACTACCCTTTTCTTCTCATTCTCATCCCCATTCCCATTCCAAGATCACTCTATTTCTTCTCACTCTTTTCTTCTTATTCTCACTCTGGCTCACTCTCATTCATATTCGTTCCTATTATCATTCTGGTTCACCATTACTACACATCTTCGGCTACCTTCCGGTAGACTACTTAATCGCAGGCGATTCCTCAGCAAGAGGAATCATCAACCAATATAGTTTCAATTAGGTAATAAACGTACTTACAAGAATCTAACAATAGTGTTAAAGTGGTATATAGTTTTATACTGACTAGTATAGTACTGATAGATTAAGGTGTGTATTTTGACTCATGGTAGTATAGACTATAAAAGACAGTATACGTAGATAGTGTAGTTATATAGTTCAGTGTATAGTTCTTTAGTGCTATAGTTCTATTGTGGTATAGTTCTATGGTGCTATAGTTCTATGGTGCTATAGTTCTATGGTGCTATAGTTCAGTGTATAGTTCAGTGTATAGTTCAGTGTATAGTTCAGTGTATAGTTCAGTGTATAGTTCAGTGT
>NKZD01002231.1:333-41676 GCA_002370635.1 Metschnikowia cerradonensis | reverse complement strand
GTCTCTGGACCTTAAACCATGGTTACTCTATGGGCCACCTGATTCCCCAGCATTCCTAGCTGAGCTGGAGTTAAAGAATCTACAGTTTTTGTAGATTACTTGACACTGACTGAACATTTATTGTAGGTACATCAGGAGGACCTCTCAATAACCATGGAGTACAGTCCAGCAGATGATACGGAGCAGCCTGAATAAAGTTCATAGTCTCATCAAGATATGTGAATACTTGAGGAGTTACACGAGAGCTGTTTCTTGCGGGTCTGGCAGTAGAGGACATCTTGGTATGTTCCCCTCAGACGGTATTCTGATTAGTTAACTAACACTAGGGTATAGACCAGAGTCCCATCTTATATAGATTTCCAGGACTCTGCTAAACTTTCCACACAAGAATGATGTGAGAGCTAGACCTTCCTATTATATAGAAAAGGTAAGTAGAGCATCAAGGAGTAAGTATAGCACACACTGGGATTTTCATGAGTGTGCGCCTTCCTTTTCTGAAATGATCATTCTTCAACAGTTTTTATGTTTATATGCAGTACACAACGCATGAGTGGACACCATTGTCACCAGGACTTATTGTCAGGAAGAGTCAGGTTTGACCTAAGACAATGTACTAACAAGTCCGGTGCAGGACTAAGGAGTCCAAGGTTAAAGGCATATATAGAGTGGATCGCCGCTCTTGGTTGAGTGGTATCATGAGTAACCAGAATATCACGGAATTCCTAGTACAGAACAGTAGCATAAATTAGATAAACCCGTACAACCCTAAGCTATATATATAAAAAAAACAAGCACGAAGCATTTCCTATTGTTAGATCCAAGATGGGTGGAATACACATCATATAGGTATTGAGTTTACGTGCCCAGTTAATTGGGAACCGATGCTACTACACCCTTTTGGGTTCACCGTTACTACACCCTTTTGGGTTCACCGTTACTACACCCTTTTGGGTTCACCGTTACTACACCCCTTCGGCTACCTTCCCGCAGAATACTTAATGGTGGCCCGTTTATTGTCCAACAGACAGGCGATAAGGAAGCTATGGAGAGGATCGGGGCTCCTGACCCTGAGATACTCAAGCATTTATTCGGAGGAAGCGGTCCAGGTGAGCCCACCCAGAATTTATTGTTGATATTTTAAATACCTTAATTGGTTTCTGCATATATACCTGTCTCCAATCATTGACGTTCTTCAGACCAGTACACCAAATGGAGCAATTGGAAAGTATCCCCGGGTACGACATTGTTATGGACAAATACAATGGATATGGAGAAGAACATTTTAACCGTTTCAATCCATTTGAAGACGTACCCAAGGAATCGATGAAAGTCCCAATTGCGGACTACACACGAGTCCAATGACTTCAAAATCTCTTCGATGAATAGGTTTCCCTTCGTGAAGTCGTCGTTTTTAACATGCATCCAATTAGAATTCAAGCCGGCCAACGTTCTGCACACCGTACTCTTACCGCATCCTGGGGCTGCCATGGTAATGACGCAGTATGCGGTTCTGCTGTCGCTCACGAAGCTATCAAGCTTACTTGCGAGCGATTCGTTTCCATCAAGCTCAAGGGCTCTTGCACCTTTTGAGACTGACTTTTGGGACTGACTTTTGGGACTGACTTTTGAGACTGACTTTTAAGACTGACTTTTGGGACTGACTTTTGAGACTGACTTTTGGGACTGACTTTTGAGACTGACTTTTAAGACTGACTTTTGGGACTGACTTTTGGGACTGACTTTTGAGACTGACTTTTAAGACTGACTTTTGAGACTGACTCATGAAACTGACTCATGAGACTAAATTTATGTCTAACAACCAATATGTTACATTAGACTGTGAGACAAGCCATTCATGTGGTGAAGAATAAGGACGCTGAAGATGGACACATATTGGGGTCCTTGGAGAATTTCGAAATGCTCATCCAAAACTTGGACAATGTCAATAATATCCAAAACTTGGACAAGTCCAATAATATCCAAAACTTGAAACTTTGGCCTAACATCATCGACCTCTTATCGTCTTCCAATAAGGAGATGCAGGTTGGCTACCTCCATAATCGCTACGACTACCCAGAATACCCCTCCTAGTCAGGAAGCCTTTTTGTCAACGAGTACCTAGCATGTACGGAGGCGAAGTACTTTGTAGAGGCGTTGGATGCGTTTGAGTGATGCTATGTGCAGCTCACTAGAGGGGGAAAAGCTTTCACCCACCTCGCACCTAAAACAAAAGTTGAAACTTTTTGAGCCATGATATTGGTCTTGCCAAACTCATCAGCCTCGCTTTTAGCAACGCTCCCCCTAAAGAGGTGCGCAATAAGAGCATTTTTGCATTGGCAAGTCTTATTAGAAACTTTAAAGATGGTACACAACTGTTTGTGAAGAATGAAGGTTTAAACTGCATAGACTTGTCTGCTCAAGGAACAGACACCAAGCTTGAGCTTAGATACGTCTCCCTTGTTAGTGCACTCTTGCTCCTCTTCTTGAAGAATCATCAATGAATATAGTTTCGATTAGGTAATTAGTGTACTTACAAGAATCTAACACTATTCTACACTACACTTTACTACTCTACACTACACTTTACTACTCTACACTACACTTTACTACTCTACTATACCTATATACCACAGTGGCTATACACTATTCTCTACTAGAATACACTATAGTACTACCACTTCTTTACTGTATAGTGTTTTATCATTTTATTGTATTACTACTCTCTACACTATCTATACTCCTCTACACTCTATTATACTAGTAGAGTAGTACTAGTAGCGTAGTACTAGTATAGTAGTACTAGTAGCGTAGTACTGGTAGAGTAGTACTAGTAGAGTAGTACTAGTAGCGTAGTACTGGTAGAGTAGTACTGGTAGCGTAGTACTGGTAGCGTAGTACTGGTAGCGTAGTACTGGTAGAGTAGTACTAGTAGCGTAGTACTGGTAGAGTAGTACTAGTAGAGTAGTACTAGTAGAGTAGTACTAGTAGCGTAGTACTAGTAGCGTAGTACTGGTAGAGTAGTACTGGTAGAGTAGTCGTATAGGAACTCAAGTATTCTTTACTTAAAGTGGATCACTTTTCATTGGAAATTGTATCCCAGAATCATCACTATATGGTCTCGAGAGTAAAAAGCTTATGTTAACCTTTTTTAACATCATTACTTGTAGCATGAATTCTGGAGACGTTCAGCATTAGTGCAACAAATGGTAGCTACGGCTCAATGTTTAATAAAACGAAGCCATATATATAGTATTGGAATGTAGTAGTAGAGCTGAGAGTAGATTAGTATTAGATTTTAGTAGTGTGTAGTAGTAAAATGCATTTTAGAGTAGGGTAATACAGTATATAAGAGAGCTTCGTTTAATAGTAGAACAGTACAGTATAATAAATAGTGGAACAAGGTAAACAGGTACCTTAGTAATGTATCATTGATGGAGTATTATTGTAGTCCTAGTCGAGTAGTTTTTAGTAGACCATAATTGGACAATAAATCATGACAAAAAAAACACGTGATATGTATTTAAAATAAGCTTTTTACACTCTACTATACTCTACTATACTCTACTACACTCTTCTACACTATACTACACTCTTCTACACTATACTATACTAATAAAAATTGATTGAGCAATGAAAGAAGAATCTTCAGATACATATAATGAGCACTCCGCCCCATTTATTGTTAGAACTTTAATCAAACATCAACTGCCTGAGGTATAACAAGATGTCTCCAAAAAAAGACCCACCAAAACATGTCGTATTGATAATATTTCAAAGAGCACTGACAACTCTTTTGCTCCTCCTCTTGAAGTAAACACTTCTTCTGAACTAAACTTCTTCTGAACTAAACTTCTTCTGAACTAAACTTCTTCTGAACTAAACTTCTTCTGAACTACACTTCTTCTGAACTACACTTCTTCTGAACTACACTTCTTCTGAACTAAACAATTCTTCTGAAGTGTGTACATATCTCGATGAGACTATGAGGTCAGTGTCTTATAGTATGAGTCATCCTCTGGATGTTATACCCTGGTTAATTACTGGACCTCCTGGTGCCGCAACTGTCGTTGCGGATCTGACTATACTCTACTCTACTACACTACACTATACACTACACTACTATACTACACTATACACTACACTACTATATGGAAAATAACTCCGACTAAGAGCGAACATGATGCTCTAGGCTTGTAGAGCATTGCTCGGATATTTCCCCAAACCTCGGTTGTTGGCACCAGCCGAGGACCAACGGTACATCCGAGGATAAACCGAGGATCAATGAAGGCCAACTCCCACATTTATAAGGAGGCCTTCGCCCCATCTACTATTAGCGAACTAATCGAATATCTCTACCGAGGGAGACATACTAAAATGCCTCCCAAATCCAGACCCACCAAAACTCCTCGTACTGACATGAGATTCAGCCTCTACCTGAAGTAAACACTTCACTTAAAGTGTTTACATATCTTGATGAGACAATGAGGTCCATATCCTACAGTAAGAGGGGACCTCTGGATCTTGAACCATGGTTACTCTACGGGCCACCTGATTCCCCAACATTCCTAGCTGAGCTGGAATGATCACTTCTACATACAGTACACTATACTCTACACCACTATACACTACACTATTATACCACAGTGGCTATACTCTACACCACTATACACTACACTATTATACCACAGTGGCTATACTCTACACTACACTATTATACCACAGTGGCTATACTCTACACTACTCTCTACTAGAAGAAGCTATATTAATACCACTTCACTACTCGATACAGTTTTATCACTTTTTTATGTATAACTACTTCACTACTCTACATCATCCTATACTACTCTATACTATACCAGACTATACTATACCAGGCTAGAGTGTACTATTATACCACGGTTGATAGATTCAGTAATGGGTATTACTCTGCCCTTATAGAGATTGAGCCCATGTACCCAGTTAATTGGGAACCGATGCTACTATACTCCTTTTGGGGTCACCGTTGCTACACCCTTTTTATTCACCGTTACTACACCCTTTTTATTCACCGTTACTACACCCCCTCGGCTACCTTCCAGCAGACTACTTAATAGCGGCCGATTTCTCTTGCTGAGGAATCATCAACGAATATAGTTTCGATTAGGTAATAAACGTACTTACAAGAATCTAACACCATACACTATACTATACACTATACACTATACACTATACTAAATGCCCAAACTCCTTCTAGAACCTTTGGCCAATGAACAATGAACAGAGTAAATGACGTAACAAGAATCTAACAGATATGTAGTTATATTTTTACATGGACTGACTTGGATTCTTTAGGTTCTTGTCATAACGTTAAGCACTGAGTTATCTTTTTTGATGATCCTTAAGTTGATGATCCTCAAAGGACGAGTCTGAGCTGCTTATAACTGTTCAAGTTCAAGAGAGTAGGAGGTTGAGTAGGAGGCTAAGCAGGAGGTTGAATGGAAGGACTTAACTATGGTCATTGTTAGTATCAGCGGAGAGACTTTATAATACCTCAATAGGTAGAGCACTACCCATGGTGGATCTGAGAGACATTAGCTTCATGGATAGCTTCATGGATAGCTTCATGGATAGCTTCATGGTTAGCTTCATGGATAGCTTCATGGTTAGCTTCATGGATAGCTTCATGGTTAGCTTCATGGATAGCTTCATGGATAGCTTCATGGTTAGCTTCATGGATAGCTTCATGGTTAGCTTCATGGTTAGCTTCATGGTTAGCTTCATGGATGTAGCGTCGCTTGTATACTGCTGGTGGTCAAGCTATACCCATTTCATAGTCGGATTTGATAATGGCTGTGGATATTCTCAGAATAATGAGGCACAAATTGAAATTCCACTTATGAAATTCCAATTATTGCAAATACACAAACCTAACCAGTCTGGCACTGTACTCATACTAGTATTGAGTACTTCTCACTTGATTCCCACTTGATTCTTAGTTGAGACTTGGTTCTTAGGTCATGAAGATCCTACTCAACCAAAAAGTACACTCGTGTGACTAAAGATCTTCGCCTGCTCAATCACCTGCTCAAAGATCGTCCACGACTATACTCTGGTGAGTACACGATAGATTTTGAAATGGAAATTTATGGGCCCTCTTTTTTAAATTCCAAAAGTCTTCAGTGTTCAGTCGAACGGCACCAGTTCCTCTCTTATGTTCAAAGCATAAAACTTTTTCAGGCAAGTCAGAAAAGTCAGAAAAGTCAGACAAGTCAGACAAGTTCAGAAAAAGGCTTCAGGGGGTTTTAGAAAAGCAAACCCAAGTCTTTTCTGTGAGAAGCTGAAGACTTCGGTTTCGATCCACCGGGAATATTAGTGGAACCAGTTCCTGCCATCAAAGCAACAAAAGGTTCTTGTTCTCGCTGATAACATTCAAGAGGAGTCAAAAAGTAGAGTTGGGTAGGAAAGCATTCCTGGGACTCGGGGTTTTCAGTCGAACTAACACACCTCCTCATGCCGTCAAAATTGGTGACCCTGGAGCGATGGTCCAAGGTTAGCATGATAGGCTTTAACTTGCCGTGGGAACAAAGAGCCAAAGAACCATTGACGCCTCCAAGCGCTTTGTAGACATCGACGACTAGAGTATAAGCCAATCCTTTATAGAAGTTGAACACGGGCACGATGTCTCCGCTATCCTGGATGGGCATCCTGATCAGCATCAATAGACGGACTGAGGTACATCACATGTAATGTTCCGTTCAGCTCCAAATAGAACATGCGCTCTAGCCAGGCTCATGTTGTAGCTGCAAAGAGGAAGGTTAAGAACAAGCTGATTTCCATGGGATCACTTTTGACGTGGTAGGTTTGCCCAGAGCATGTAATGCGTTTGTATACACCTCCGGCCGTCTAGAGGAATGACGCATTGGACATCAACAAGGTAAAAGATAATCACTTTATTGATGGTTCCTGCAGTCTCAGCCATGCTTAGGAAACCCTTGCCTATAACAATCAGTCATCTCATTCTCATCCCATTCTCATTCCATCCCATTTTCATTCCATCCCATTTTCATTCCATCCCATTTTCATTCCATCCCATTCTCATTCCATCCCATCCTCATCCCATCCCATCCTCATCCACATCACTCAATTTCATCTCATTCATGGATCTGGTACTGTGCAACACTAAATGTCCACCATAGCCAAAGTTGGCTCATACCATGTAGGACATATTTGATTTCGGTTTGAATGGGGTATCACTTGGTACAGGATTTTCCTTGGCATCATACAGGTCTCCAAAGGGGTCTTCTGTGAGAATTATCCCTTTCCTATCTTCACGCTGCATGTCACCGTTAATTCACACACGGGATAGCACATCTTTCATGTTCAACCTTATGAGTAGGCTAGAGTAAAGTATACTAGACCAGACCAGACTAGAATAGACCAGACTAGAATCTCACTCTTCACAGAGAATGAGTATTCATATGGAGAATGAAGGATGATTCAGATGGACACGGAGAATGATTCATTGAATATGGAGTTGTGGTGAGTTATATGGATGAGTGGAAAATGATGGGTGGGTGTGGTGTGGAGTTCTGATGGATTCATGTGGATGTATCGATATAGATGGAGAATGTGGATATGATTTCATATGGAGTTCTGATGGGTTCATATGGAGGATTTGGATATGGGGTTCTGATGGATATGAACTTCTGAACTTCTGATGGATATGATGATCTGATGGTCTGATGGATATGGACTTCTCATGGATATGGAGACTGATGGTCTGTGGATCTTTGAAGATGACGGTCTGGAGACTGATGGTCTGTGGATCTGATGGTCTGTGGATCTTATCTAGGCGGATTTGAACTTATAGCGGAGAGAGTCCAAGTGGATAATCTCCGAGTGCACGTCCTCATGGGATTTACGCACGTACACCATTAAAAGGAGGTTTGCGAGTGGCACTGCGACGAAGAGTAAATGTGTGCGAGGAGAGCTCCAGAGCGAAAAAAGGAGTTGCAAAAGCACCACGCCCGTCAACACTGATACCCCGCGAAAACTCACCACTTGTAGTATCCACCATGAAGCAGTAGTTTTTGGCCTCTCAAAATTGCGACCAAAATTATCACCAAAATTATCACCAGAATTGCCACCAGAATTGCGACCAAAAGTATCGCCAAAAGTATCACCAGAATAACAACCAAAATTGCCACCAAAATTAGTAGATTCCCCAATTGCCCCAATTTCCTCAATTTCCCTAGAATTATATGGTGATTCCCCATCCCCAATTTCCCTTTCCCCAATACCTAATGGTGATCTCCCCATTTCCCTTTCCCCTATACCTAATGGTGACTGCCTCTCCATGGAATATGAGACCTTCCCCTCTTTAGCCCCCCTTCTCTCCCACTCGGGAAACTCAAAGACTCCATTGATCAACACCAATACATTGGCTACAACCAAAAGAGCAATCAGGTTGGGCCGGAGCCGGGGCTTGGCCACCATGGTTTCTAGTGGGGTTTGCGCCACGATCCAAACGAGCAAGAGCCGGAGCAGGTACCGGAGTCGTCGGTCGTTGTCACTGCGGAACTGGCTGATGATGAGTTTCTGGTCCTCTGAATCGATGGGATCGGAGCTGCTCTCCGAGAGAATGGCCCTGTCTACCCGTCTCTGTCTCATAGGCATTGGTCAAGTCATGTGAGTAATCACATGATACTTAAAAGAGAATTGACACGTTAATGACATGTGATTTGCGCGTGATATGCGCGTGATATGCGCGTGATATGTCACGTGATAAAAGCCAACCTCTTCACTTTCAAAGTCATCAGACAACCAGCCCCAATTCACCAAGAGCTTTCACCAAGAAATTTCACAATTACTTATTTATTTATTTTAGCATTTGCTTTGATTACTTCTTTTGCTACTTTTTTTGTTACTGTTTTTGTTGTTTTTTTGTGGGTCTGGATTATTTACGGAGGTGCGCGAAAGTGGCCATTTTTTATAAACATAGCGTTGGCAGCCAACACTAAAACACATAAAACAGCCCACCAAAAATCGAAAAAAAGAAATATGGATATGATTTTTGAACCATGCTCATATTTGGGAAATTCTCAATTGAAAAATGTAAAAAAAAACTAAGATTCTTGGGGCTATATGCAGGAAACTACTATACCAAAGCAAAATGTTGGCGCTTAAATGTTTGAAGCGGACAGCAGAAAGGGTATATGGTATGGTTTATCTTTGGGAGTTCACGAAGGCTTTAGAGGAAATTGAAATACCTGATTATTTTAGGTATAGTTTAATGGTCCAAGAAGAAAGCCAGAAATTATAGTGTTATGGTTTTCATACCGGTGTTGTATACAGAGAGTCTTATTATCGGAGGTTATACTTCTATGCAGAGGCAGAAAGAGAATCAAGTCTGACCTAACATGCGAAGAGAAGAGAGATAGCTTTGGGAACGACAAGAACAGAAAAGACTGGAGCAGTGGCAGTTCAAGTTAGAACGTGACCAGGAACCAAGGAACACTTAGAAGAAACTAGCATGAGATAATATGGAGAAAGGGAACATTAGCGGAAGGGGAACATTAGCGAAAGGAATCATTAGCGGAAAGGAATCATTAGCGGAAGGGGAACATTAGCGAAAGGAATCATTAGCGGAAAGGAATCATTAGCGGAAAGGAATCATTAACGGAAAGGAATCATTAGCGAAAGGAATCATTAGCAGAAAGGCATATTGAACAAGGACAGAGACTATAAACTATGGGGTGTATCCATCAGTCACAGAAGTCATACGTGGATGTGCATGAACCATATGGTGAGTGACGAGAAGAATATAAGTAAATCTGTCACGGCGACACCAGGTTGAGTTTATAGGAATCTAACAAGCGTTATTACCCTTCCACAATTGCAGGCGCAAAGCATTAAGCGTCACCACAAAAAACTGTAGTCAAGCAAAAAATGTTACACCTGCCATGGGTAGTGTATATAGACCCATAGAGGTATTTTTCGAGCCTAAAAATGTTAATGAATCATCTATTCATCATAAATCGTAACTTGGACTCATCCATCCACTTTAGCTCGTGAAATACCGTTTAACCAACTTACTCCACTTCCCCAGTACTCATAGATTAGCTATATAATCACCACTATATAATCACTCGGATTCCCATATTTAGTAATCCATCAATGAATGATCATAACTCCTAGTATTACACGTATTTAAGAATCTAACACATCCTTACATGGTATATTATTTTTAACTACACAACTTGGTCTAGCAACAGGTTGTTTAATTCCCTCGTATACTATAACTACTCAGACTTGTTGTGATATAAGGTGCATATGCAGTATATATACCTAAGTGCCCTGCACTCAAGGTTCCATTGCATCATGTTGCTGAGAGTTACTGTAAACTCTCTGATAAGTTGGAATTGTTATAGCATTGGCTTCCAATAGTTCTCTTAAGTATGGTGCTTCAGGATTCATCTTAGGTCACTTATATTCGTCTCTAAACTAGATATCAGTGAAGTGTTCACACAATCGATGCCGCTCAAACCTGAGCGGGATCCTCTCTATATATAGTCAGTCCCCCCCCGGACTCCCACATCCGAGACCGGCTTCTCGTAAGTGAGTGTGCATGATGAGTGTACGTCCTCATCGTGCACATATCCCTGTTTCATTGCATCATGTATCTCTGAAACCTGTGGGACCTATCCACATCATCTCAACCGTGTGTATTGTCGTTGACATGCAGGCAACATGTTTCACAGTTGCCCGCACTCACAAGTTGACACATGTCACATGTCCCACAAGTTCAAAGCACCGACCGTGGGGGAGGATCATGCCAATTTCTTAAACAAAGTCAAAATAGGCAAGCGTACATCTCTAGAGAGGCAAGTAAACATCTGAATTCATACCACTATAGTACTATACCATGCCAATATACCATCATAATACACTATACTACACTAGGTGTGTGTTACACTATACTACACTAGGTGTGTGTTACACTATACTACACTAGGTGTGTGTTACACTATACTATACTAAACTATACCACCATACTAAACTATACCACCATACTAAACTATACCACCATACTAAACTATACCACCATACTAAACTATACCACCATAATAAACTATATAAATTATACTACACTATACCATACAGGTAGAACCGTCATGGTAGACACACTCCTCCGAGGTATTTTCCGAGCCTAGAGTGTCAACGAGTACCTAGCATGTACGGAGGCGATGTACTTCGTAGAGGCGTTGGATGCGTTTGAGTGATGTACCATGTGCAGGTCACTAGTGGGAGAAAAGCTTTCACCCACCTCGCACCTCGTCTAAGACTTCGGTCTTGTAAAAAGACTTCGGTCTCGTCTAAGACTTCGGTCTCGTAAAAAGACTTCGGTCTCGTAAGGTACAACTTACATATCCCTGTATATCAATACATATACTAAAACGATAAGTTGAAATAGAGTGCCAACAACAGTTGAGAAGCCAACAACATAAAATTGTCAAACACATCGATGTTGAACTTGAGGAATAAGTTCACCTGCGGGTACTGCAGGTTCCCGTTACTGCATACAGATGAAACAATGATTGGTATTGTCCCCGAGAGAGGCACGGCGGCAGTGGACGGCTTGACGACACGGGTCTAACACTTGTCCAATATTGGCCATTGTTCTGGAGAAGACAATAGGCTGAGTGGGTTAGGGCTGGAGTCCCAGACCTGAATATATATATATAGAAAGGGTCCCGCTCAGATTTGAACGGTATCAATTGGAACAACAAGTCAAGGACACTCTAGTTTAATATAGATAAAGATAGAATGGAAACTACAGAATTGGTTACTGAAGTACCAAAGTTAAGACGCTTGATTGAAACTTAACGCGATAACTATTCCAGATTATGGGAGTGTATACAACAATTCCAAACAATCGAAACTAAAGACTCATACCAAATTCAAATCTTCAAGGAAAACGGTAACTTCGACTGACTCCTATGAATTTAAGGTTCTCCGCAACTGGGGCAACCCCAACTTAGTCAACCTTGTGGTGGCGTCGCAAATCAACAACTTCAAGAAGATTTTCCAGTTTCACGTGGACGACATTGACGTACCAAAGATTGACTAGGGATATATTTCCTGCAAGAAAATGTGTTGATGTTGAACATTCCCAAGAAGATTAAGTTCTATGAAAATGACTTTACCAACGCTGTTCTTGCTAGCATTTTCGGAGGCATTGCCAATACCCGTGAGCACCAGAGAAACGAGTGCAAGGCAGGGACTTCAAATCAAGAAAGCAAGAAAAAAAATTCAAACTCAGCAAGAAAAAAATTCAAACTCAGCAAGAAAAAAAATTCAAACTCAGCAAAATAAAGCTATCTAGTCATGTCATTTCATGACCTCACCTCCCATTTTCACCCGGTTAGTTATTTAAACAGCTCAAATTCCTCCCTCTGCAGAACCATTGGCAAATAAGCACGGTAAACAGAGTACCTGACGTAACAAGAATCTAGCAGGTACCATACTTTACTATAAAACCATACTATAAAATACTGTTCTATACTATTTTACACCATACTTCACTATAACACCATACTAAAACATTTTGGTTTATGTTAGATCCGCGATGGGCAGGGCACTACCCATAGAGGTATTATGAAGCCTACGCCGTCTGATCTGACAATGGCCATTCCAGAATTCCACCTCTTCAGTCACCATCATACAAAGCACCATGGTGGAATGTGATTAATCCGAGGTACTAGGTCAGAATGTCAGCAGTTTTCCCGGTCAGACTTAGCAACAACCAGCTGGATACGCCAAGTCACTCGCCGACTACTTAAGTAGCAATTTTTTTTATTATATGCTAATACTCACAGTAATCTATCTAAAATTCCTCAATCGGTCTAGTTCTTAATTTGGGCACGGATCTCGGTGTGGCATTTAAGTATAGTTGATTAGGATGGCCGGAACTGGGGTGTAAACCGGGGATTGCGAAAAGTGAAGAAAAACCCGTACACCATGCTACCTCAGCAGAAAAAGGACCAACGCAAACGGACTTTTTTTCCCCTTTGTTTTGTGAAAATAGGTTTGTTGGAACCCTGGAATTCCGGACTTGACAATGTATATTTTTGAGTCGAAAATCTTTGCTTGGTGGACTTTTGGAAGTCCTGTGGTTGGACAATTCCGGCCGCGGCCCTCAATTCCGGCCAATTCCGGTCAAGCTGTCGCGTACCATACCATAAAAGGAACAGTGCTCATAATTATACATCAAATAAGTATGTCAGATAAGTTAACAATCCAGTAAGGGATTCAGTCCAAATTTACTCCATGGGAATTTAGAAAGCCAAGCACATAGTAACGAATGGCTGAATGCGTCAACTCCACCGCTGACTACTTGAGTACCCGAATTTTCACTCTGACTAGCCCGATTCCGATTCCTCCCTCTGGACAGCCATCAACAAAAAAAAAATAGTAAACAGAGTACCTATCCGTAACAACACGAATCTAACAGAACACTAAGTACTGATGTAACCAAGAATACAGCACTCCAATACGCTAGTACTCTACACCACTACCCTACTAATATACTCACTCTCTACTACTCTACTCCAGTACTCTCCACCAATACTCCGGTACTCTCCACCACTACCCTACTAATATACTCACTCTCTACTACTCTACTCCAGTACTCTCCACCAATACTCCGGTACTATACTCTACTGGTTGTACTGTACCTGAATAAACATTAATATACTATAATTTACTACATTATAACACTATTGAATCCCCAAAATTTCGAAATAGTATCAGTAGGATGACGACCACATTAGGAATCTCACCCCCACTTATAGAGAGAGTTCCATTAACATACCTTAAGGGACTTTTGACTAGGAACAGTATGTAACTTCCTGATTTTACCTCTACCTTTAGTTTTGTTAGTTAGCGCAAAAGGTTATGAGCCTCGCTAAGGGTTGTGAACAAAGGGTTGTGAGCCCCGACCCATACTATACCATACCTCACCATAATGTACTCCCACCTGTTCGATTGATCCCAGGTGGGTCTTTCACGACCCGTCCGGTATTTGAGACTAAGATTACAGATGAGGTGGTATCCACTATGGCCAGCACCTACCAACAACTGGCTGAATCCGTCAACTCCCCCGCCGTCAACTACTTAAGTAGCTCGATTGCCTCGTTTTGAGGAATCATCAACCAACAAAAATAACTTAGTACGTGAAAGTTTCACAACAATCTAAAAGTTTATACTATATTACACCATACCACACTAAACCATCATAAAACAAGAGGCAAAAACCAAGAACTAAGAAATAGTAAGTGAGAAATAAAAATTGGACAGCCAGATCGATACTATTGCCCGGCAATTTTTATGGCAGAATGGCTTGGACTATGGCCACGGCACTGCAAATGGCGTTGGGGCATTTTTAAACGTCCATGAGGGCCCCATTGGCATTAATCCTCTTTTCTCGGCAAAAAACCCTTTGGAAGTGGGTCACTTGATTACCAACAAGGAGCAAGAAACAAGGAAAAGAAACAGGGACCAACAGGGAGAAAAAAGGAATCAACAGGGAGGAAAAAGGAACAAGAAACAGGTACAAGTGAAAGAAACAAGTAAAAAAACTGGTGCAAGTGCAAGAAAAAAGTAAAAAAACTGGTGCAAGTGCAAGAAAAAAAGTAAAAAAGCAGGTACAAGTGCAAGAAAAAAGTAAAAAAACTGGTGCAAGTGCAAGAAAAAAAGTAAAAAAGCAGGTACAAGCATGCTAATCGTAGGGAGAACTTTTCGGGGTGATAGCGAGCGCCACGTTGTAGCGCAAGTTTGAAACATGGCCTTGGTTCAAGTCGCCAAGGGTTTCCCAAAGCAGCGGGTCGTTCTGAACAGTTACTATCAGTAGAAACTCACCCGATCAGTGTTGTGGAGATTCTTACATCATTAGGTGATATCTGTATTAGACTATAGGTGTTAGACCCACTATATGCAGGACCCAGCATATAGATGTATTATGAACCCTACTCTGTCCGATTGTAATAATGGCCAGGCCTCTAGTGTACTATAGTAATAGTAGACTAGTGCTATACTACTATAATAGTGTACCTTATAGACTATTCCACAGACTATCCATATACTATCCATAGTGTTACGTTCTTTATAACGTGTATTGCCTAAACTTGTATTCGTTGATGGTTCCTCAAAGAGAGGAACCGAGGTGGCTTATATAACTTTGAGAGAAACGTGTTACCGGAAAACTCTCCACTAGAACAGTGGTACGGCTTGTTCTAGAATATTCGAAAGAAGACCACCGGTGCCCGAAATGCCGAGACGGCCAAACGCCTTGATACGGCGTTTGTCGTGGCAGATGTTGAGATCAGACATCGTAGGTTTCATAATGTCCCTATAGGTAGTGCCCTACCTATAGTGGATCTAACACATAGACTATCCATAGGCTATCTATGGAATATTCTATTCCGCAGATTTCTGTATAGGTCAAAGGGAAAGGTGATTTGAACGGTTTGGAGTGTATGAGTGAGCCTTAGGCTTCAGAGTGGGGTTATTAATCCTAGTGTAATCAGAGTAAGGCTGACTTTATTTTTTACCATTATTGAAGTATATGACACGAAGAATGCTATTGCTCAAGTACCAAATTACAAGAGACAAGTACAAGAGACAAGTACAAGAGACAGAAAAGGATCGAAAAAAAGAGACAGTTACCCGAACCGAGAAACAAGAGGCGAGACTCCCTCTGAAGTTGTACGTCCAAAACCACTAAGCTTACATAGGCGAAGTTGCTGCTAGATAGCATTTGGTAACTCAGCCAGATTTAAAATCCTATCAAAGTCTGTAACATATTTATTTCAAGGAGGTAAATTAGGTGCAAAGCTCAGCAGATGTTAGGTATGGTTACCTTGGCAGGTGCATCGGATCTGACAATCTAAAATGGTAATTGTTAGGATTAGACGGCAAAGCTCAGACAATATCAATAGGTAGACCGCTATACAGAGTAGATTTAACACAGGTATTAGATAATAGATAATATGTGTTCATACAGGCTCACAGTACGATTCCACAGTACGATTCCACAGTACGATTCCACAGTACGATTCCACAGTACGATTCCACAGTACGATTCCACAGTACGATTCCACAGTACGATTCCACAGTACGATTCCACAGTACGATTCCACAGTACGATTCCACAGTACGATTCCACAGTACGATTCCACAGTACGATTCCACAGTACGATTCCACAGTACGATTCCACAGTACGATTCCACAGTACGATTCCACAGTACGATTCCACAGTACGATTCCACAGTACGATTCCACAGTACGATTCCACAGTACGATTCCACAGTACGATTCCACAGTACGATTCCACAGTACGATTCCACAGTACGATTCCACAGTACGATTCCACAGTACGATTCCACAGTACGATTCCACAGTACGATTCCACAGTACGATTCCACAGTACGATTCCACAGTACGATTCCACAGTACGATTCCACAGTACGATTCCACAGTACGATTCCACAGTACGATTCCACAGTACGATTCCACAGTACGATTCCACAGTACGATTCCACAGTACGATTCCACAGTACGATTCCACAGTACGATTCCACAGTACGATTCCACAGTACGATTCCACAGTACGATTCCACAGTACGATTCCACAGTACGATTCCACAGTACGATTCCACAGTACGATTCCACAGTACGATTCCACAGTACGATTCCACAGTACGATTCCACAGTACGATTCCATAGTACAGATATATAGTAATTCATAATAAAAATGCTAATTAGTACCAGTCCTAGTAATCATAAACAGATATGGATCTACAAGAAAAGAAACAGAAGCAGATAGGCAAGAGGAAACAAGAAAATACAAGTACAAATACAAGTAAAAGAGACAAATTACCCGAAAAGAAGCAAGAGGCAAGAAAAAAGGGAAAAAAAGAGGCAAGCTACCCGAACCGAAAGGCAAGAAACAGGAACAGAAAGCCAGAGCCGATAGGAAAGAGGCAATAAACAAGAAACAAAAAGCAAGGTACAAGAAACAAAAAGCAAGAGGCGAGAAAAGAGGCAAGAAGCAGCAAGAAAAGAGGCAAGAAGTAGAAAGCAACCATACTAGCAAAATTAAACAAACCATCAATTCAAAAAGTTGCGTACCCCTTCACACAGTCTTTCAAACCAATTGTTTACAAAACTAATACACTTATTACACTACAGTAGTTCAAATAAACTTAAAGAGTAACTAGTACAAAACAATTGTGGATGAGAAGGCCCGTGTAATTTCTTATATACTTACTTCTTTACTTAGTAAGAATAATATGAATGATTACATAACCCCTAAAAAGTTGTTGTTTATAGGATAACAAGGAAACCAGTTCAGGTCCATCCGTTTTTCACCCTTGATTCATACTGCATCACTTTTGTCCCAAATGTAGTAAATATGAGGCAGTCCTTCAGATTTCAGATTTTAGATTTCAGATTTCGGATTTCAGATTTCAGATTTCAGGTTTCAGATTTCAGATTTCAGATTTCAGAATTCAGAATATTGAATTCTAATGAAATTTGGTGTGAAAAATTAAGCCATTTGGTTTGAAAGACTGTGCGAAGAGGAGCGAAGGGGTGCGAAACTTTTTGGACTATTGGATTGTTTAATTCTGCTAGTGTTGTTTGAAACATTTTGCCGCGCTGGTTTGAATACTTTTGAAAAAACACTGTACCAGAAACAAAGTTTCAGAAACAAGAAGCGAGAGAAACAAAGTACCAGAAACAAGAAGCGAGAGCAAAAAAAAGAAGAAAAGCAGAAAACACCCGATGCCAAGAATACCCGAATTCCAAAAAAAACAACTCAAATTACATTGATGATTGTTTTTTTTTCTTTTTTCTTTTTCCAATTTTCCTATTATTTTCCCAACATTTCTTCTCCCATTATTTTCTCAACTTTTCTTCCATTATTTCCCCATTATTTCCCCATTATTTTCCCATTTCTTCTCCTACTATTTTCCCATTTCTTCTCCTACTATTTTCCCATTTCTTCTCCTACTATTTTCCCATTTCTTCTCCTACTATTTTCTCATTTCTTCTCCCATTATTTTCCCATTATTTTCCCATTATTCTCCCACCCAATTTTTTCCTTTCTTTTCCCATTCTTTTCCTTTCTTTTCCTTGCATATGAATAGGAGTTAAGCGAGCTCGGGGTTCATTGAAAAGGAGTGTATAGTGTATGGGACATTCGCACTTTCTATTGTCAAGATGTCTGTCTCAGCAGGTCATGGAGAGACTCAATAAGAGTGCGCTTAATGCCGGGAAAAGAAGAATAAGGATGAAGGAGATGAAGGAGATGAAAAAGATGAAGGGGATGAACTTAAGGAGATAAAGGGGATAAACTTAAGGAGATAAAGGGGATAAACTTAAGGAGATGAGATGTCGTTTTCTTTTTTTTGAGGGGGGCGGTGGATGACGGGATAAAGAAGTGGAATGTCGCTTCACTTCGCTTATCGTTTCTTTCTTTCTTTCTTTCTTTCTTTCTTTCTTTCTTTTCTTCTCTTTTCTTTCTTTCTTTTTCTCTTTTTCTCTTTTTCTCTTTTTGTCTTTTCACAATGTCGTTGCCTAAAATGGAAATGTCGTTGCCGAATCCGGAAACTGTTAAATCCAGAAACGATAATCTCGATTGGTAGTAATGTCGGAGGGTGTTGTGTGGGATCGAATGGTCGAGATCGGAGCGTGTCGCACTTGCCGGCTGCGAAAAAAAACACACAAGCCTTAGGGGTGTGAAGCTCTCCATTCGCGCTCGGGGACCTGGCGTGAGAATTGCTGCTGCGTCTATCGATCGCGTCTAGACCTCGATCACAGACTGCACACAATAAATACCCACATGAACAACATAAACACCTTTGCTTTGGGCCAATCTCGCCACTTGCTTTCGGGAAACTGGGGCCTTTTTTTTCCCGCTGTTAGTTGCTGCTAGCCTCGTTGTTATCAATTGGTCTTTTTTTGTTTTGCCCGTTCGTTTTCCTGCTCCCGGGCCTTTTTCCATCATACTCCTTATTTAAGACGCCTTTTCGAGCCTTGAGTACCCTTGTTATGTTCTCACATACCCCATGATACTCGACCTAATATTCACGCTCGTCTGTTAAGTCTCGGTGTCTTCTTTCAATGCATTCAAGATCGTCGGATCTACTTGGGATCGCGCATGGGCCGAGGTGGGACCTGCTTCTAGAGACGCGGCATGCTTGTGCATGCGTCAATCAGGGCGCGGCATGCGTCCATCCCTTTGCCCACCCAAACACCTTGTCCCAAAGCAGTATGTTTTTCTTCACGCTGCTGCGGCTCTCACGCAGGTACAATATTCGCTGCAAAGCAATGCGTTGGCGAATAATCATACCACCTAAACCCTCTCCACCTACATTCCTCTCCACAAGAACCCTCCCACTTATGCTATACACTTTAGCTCTGATTCCAAAAATTACCTCTTTGCAAGCCCGATTAACTTTCTGCATGATCCCATGCCTGTTTCGTCTCCGCATGAGAAATCCCTCGCGATGTCGTCTCTCTATGCAATCAATTGGGATCGCCGTCTAATTAATCCGCACCGCCAACCTGCACACAACCCGCTTTGTGCCTATGCTTATGTACGCTACGGCTATACTATGTTTTGACTAGCTTACACTCTCTTATACTAATCTACTATGCTTATACTGATCTATAGTATGCTTATACTAATCTACTATGCTTATACTAATCTAGTATACTTATACTAATCTAGTATGCTTATACTAATCTAGTATACTTATACTAATCTAGTATGCTTATACTGATCTATAGTATGCTTATACTGTGTTTCATGAGTGTTCCAGAAGTGTTTCAGAAGTGTTTCAAAACGGTTTCATTTCCAAACCTCTAGAATCTGATTCTAGATCACTGTTATTACTACCTGATCCGTATTGATGGACCCTAAATCTCTTCTCCTGTATACAACTTTAACTTTGTTTTATTAACCGCCTGCATATAATCCTTTAACACACTCGTTCAATCTACACTCTCATATCTCCACAATAACTTGGTCTCTTCGTTAATATTTAACAATTAACAGTTATGTAATAAAGAGACCTGCACATAAGCCACACATATAAAGCACCCTCCCTATAAGATTTTATCCCAAAAGCCCCAATTTGCGGCTCACGTGATTTGTAGCTCCCTCGCGTACGCCTCGCCTCGTTGACTCCGCCGTCTGCCGTCTATGCCGTCTATGCCGTCTGTGCCGTCTGTGCCGTCTACCGCATCCAAATATAAAAAATTTAGCGCGCGTACGGGCGATTCACGGTCTATGTGCAGGCCCATTCATGCACCTGTACACGGATCAACAAATTCTCTTTTCTCGTGCGACTGCACACAGCCCCCGCTTCCCGTCCTCCTTTATACCTCACATTTCCTCTCCTTACACCTCCTGTTTTTCCGTGCCAGCTTTGCTTACCTTCGTTGCTAACTTTCCCAACACACCGCATATCTTTGCTCTTCTATCCAAGGTCTGGATTTTCGTCTTCCCCTGCTGTATTTTTCTTTTTCATCCCCCTGACTTTTCCCTCCCCTTTAGGAGTTCCCCTTGTCTCCTTTCGGCAACAGCGCTGGATGCTTCATTAACCCGACTCCGTGTTTACTAAACCCCGTGTGTTTACTTTGATACCCCCCGTTTTCTACACTTGGAGCCCGTTTCTACACCTGGAGCCCATTTTTTCTCGTGATCTGCTTGCGCCCAGCGTCCTTTGGTTCGCCGTTTTCGCCCCCACCCCTTCTATCCGTGCATTTCCAACTTTAGTCCTTCTTTATCCCTTCATTTCTTCAGCCACCCGTGCGTTTGTTTTTAAGCCATGAAAGTTGCTGTTTTGAGAGCCGTGGCGCTTGCCGTGTTGACCGCTCCTGTTTTGGCGGCCCCGCTTGCCTCGGAGGATTCCTTTGACCTGTTCTTCAATTCCATCTTGGCCAATAAGTTGGCTGCGCCTTCGTCTGCTGCTGACGCTGACTGGGCTGCTGCCTCCACTGTGGCTGTCCAGAATGCTGCTGCTGTTGCCAGTGGTACTCCTGTTGCTGCTGCTGGTTCCAGTAACACTCCTGCTGCTGCTAATGCTGGATACAGTGATACTCCTGTTGCAGCTGGATACAGTAACACTCCTGCTGCTGCTAATGCTGGATACAGTGATACTTCTGTTGCAGCTGGATACAGTGACACTCCTGCCACTGGATCCAGTAACACTGTGGCTCCTGCAGCTAACCTTGCTTCGTCCAGTGATACTGTTCCCTTCCCAGTGTTCCCAGCTTCTCCTGCTTCCTCTAGTCGTACTGCAGGTACTTTCCCAGCCTCGTCGAATGGTGCAGGATTCTTCCCAGCTTCCAATGATGCAGAAACATACCCCCTTTCCTCCAACGCTGCTATCGCAGCTTCTTCCAATGGTGCTGCTACTCCAATCCCCGCAGATGCCTTTTCAAGACATGCTTCGCTGTTTTTAGAACCAAATGCTCCATTTTCCTTCCCTACGGATACAACCACCCCTTCTTCGGCTGATGCAATCCCCATCGCTGGTAGCTCCTCCAGAAATCCTCCCCCTGGACAATCTGAGGCCCAATCGGAAGCCAAACAGGATGTAGTCTCCACTGCATTCCCTTCGATGGTATCTCAATCAAGTGCTGATTCCATTAACAGGCCTTCCAGTCAATTTGCAGGCAACAGCGACTCCGACCCGGACTTTTCCACCGTGACTCCTTCGTCAAGCAATATTCCTGACGCAGCAAGCTCCAACCAAATTTTCCCGGCCTCTCTGCCTGCTCTACCAGACTCTCAGCTGTCTTCCAAGTCTTCTGATGCGTTCATAAAGCCATCGGTGGCTCCGGGTCCCGATTCTGAATCGTCTGCAAGCGCGTCGGCAGAAAACATCGTTGAGCCTCTGCCAATTCCTCCTCTGAGTTCCGAGGTGGCTCCTTCGCCCGAAGCCTCGATGTCTGATTCTCAAAACCGGGTGGACCCAATCCTGAGTTCAGACAGTGCAGTTTCTCCAAGCACAATTGTGCCAGTGTCGTCGTCGGTGGGGCCAGCACCCCTTTCCACTCCCGTGGTTGTTGAGTCTTCATCCGTGGCTCCTGTGCCAGCGCCAGAGGTTTCTTCTTCTCCCGTGCCCTCTCCAGAAGCTTCCACAGTTCCAGCTCCAGAATTTTCTACAGTTCCATCTCCGGAAATTTCCACCTTGCCATCTCCAGAAGTTTCTTCAATTCCAGAGCCTTCCCCATCTGTGCCATCTGAATCCGTTGAGCCATCGCATATTATCGTGCCATCGCAGACTATAGTTCCATCTCAGTCTATAGTACCTTCGCAAAGTATAGTGCCTTCTCCATCGGTTGAGCCTTCGATTGTGGTATCTGAATCCTCTGTGCCTTCGCCAGTCTCAAGTCAAATTCCTTTGTTGGTTTCGCTGGCTTCTCTGAACGACACTGACTCTCTGTTCAGTTCCGTCACCGCATCTCCTTCAGAAATCGTCTTGCCTTCAAGCTCGTCGCCGGTTCCCTTTTACGACAGTTCGTCTGCCGTGTCTTCGTCGGTCGAGTCGGTGTCTGTTTCAACTGTGCCGCAGCCGGTGCTGTCTGAGCCTGTGTCAGTGTCTGAATTTAGCACTGAACCGGCTCTGATAGTACCTCTGTTGAGCATTTCCACTTTCTCGGTTTCGAGTGATTCAACCGACTTCTCAAGTGCTCCAACTGCCCCAGCTTCGAGTGATTCGAGTGTTGTTTCGAGTGATGTCTCAAGTGATGTTTCAAGTGATGTTTCAGTTGAGCCAAGTGCTTCGAGTGCTCCAGTGTCAACTGCTCCAGTGCACAGTGCTTCGAGTGTCGAGTCAAGTGTTCCAGAGTCGAGTGTTCCTGCATTCACCCCGGTTTCTTCCTCAAGTGAAGACGCAGTTCCCTCTTCGGCTCCTACGCCTGCCACGACTCCTGCCCCTGCCGAACCATCTGAATCTTCTACTGCCGAAGTGGCCTCTTCGTCCAGCTCCAAGAACTGGCTTCCCTCCCAAATTGTGGTGGAATCCCAGGACTCCAGCATCGTGCTTGCGACGGAAACAGGCATAGCCACCAAGACTTCGGGTTTGCCCAAGGCCATTACACCAGCAACCACCGATTCGCCAGGAGAAGGCTTCAAGGTGGTGACTGTAGGCTTCAAGGAAGCTTTGAACTACCCCTTTGTGGTTAACCACGGCATTTCATCAGCTCAGATCTTTGACTACTTGCCCTCAACCTTGACTTTCCCCTTCAGAGAAAGCGAGGACTACAAGAAGGTGTTTGTCAGAAGACTCGTTCCTTACACGGCGAAAAACGTGGACTACATCATCACCGTGGCCGAGGTTTACTTCCCCGATGATGCAGTGGACGCCTTGCAGCAGCTCGTACAGTTGGGTAACTCCAAGTTGTACAATAACCCCGACGGCACCGAGAACAAGCTTGCCCTGTTGATCGATATCCGGATTCCGCTCACCAACCTCAACACCGACCCCACGTTACTGAACAACGGAGCTGACGGCAACGGATCGCTTGATTCCGATAACAATGAGGGCTTGAAGTCGGGCAGTGTGGCCGGCATCATCACGGGAGCGTCCATTGGAACCATTGCATACATGGGATTGATGGTGTTCCTCTTCAAGAGGCTCCAGAAAAAGAGAAACGTGGCGCTCCCTACATCGGACTCCGAGAGTAACTTGACTGCGTCCATCACGCTGAGCAGGCCGGCGATCTCGCATCCTGTCAATGCACAAAACTCTCTTGGTTGGGCAAGCTAACACTCGAGCGGCCCCCAGTCATGCATATGTCCCGACTCCCCTCCTTCATTGATACTGCCGGATCCACGATTCCGGTGTTTCGAGCAGAAGCTTGCGGCGCCCCCCTGCCTGACTTGCACGAGTGTACGCCAGACAGTAAAGTAAGGACGACTCCTGCTAATATATGTTGTATCCATTGAATGTAGACGCACAGTAAGGAATAGTACCAAAAGTCTCTATTTTCCTTACATCACTTTTCCATCAGTTCTACACCACTGATAGTGCCACCAGGTTGAAACTACTCTTCTACCCTCGGAAAGGTCACGTGACTAGCACCCAAAATCCCTCAGGGCCCATATTGAAGATTCCCACCAAGATATGTTGGTATTTCCTTCAATAAGATCACAAAACAGTTTAGTTTATGGTAAAAAGTCTTTTGGGGGACTGGATGAAATGACCTAAGTCAATAGGTCGGAACTGGATATAAGCCCCGGAACTGCCTATTTGGGATATGAGAGTCACGTGAACATCACCTTGTCATCTTCATCTCTCTACAATTGTCCCCACACACATAAAACACAGAATCCGAAATGATAAATAGTATTTTGATCCTCCTTTTTCCAAATAACTGATTTGGTTTTGCTTTTTCAGTAGACGTTTCGTCTGGATAAGCCCTTGATCTTCAACTCATTCATTCTTGACTCTGACATGTTCACTATCAAAGCAGTCTGGATTTGGTATATGCTAAGCATTCTGGGTTTTGTGTATGCTAAGCAGTGTGGTTTGGTGTATTCTTCAATTGTTTCTTGACATAGAACTCTTATCGAGCCAAATCATCTCCACATTCTGGTATTTGATTTCATTAGAAGGCATAGACTGGAAGAACACAACGTTTATTCAACTTTTCACCAGAACTGAAGAGTATCAAGAAAAGAGAGACCAACAGTCTCATTAGACCCTAGTTAGTTATTTGGTGTGTAGGATTTCTTGGAAGAGGCCAAGCTGGTCTTCAAGACCAACATTAATAGAAGGCAGTTGTTTCCCTTTAATCCATGATGAACTCAATTGTATCTTTCACAATCACATCCTGCTGGCCAAGATTCATTACGATGCAACGATTCCACTTCGAAGGGTTCATTACATCTTCACAATCCACAGGCTTGCATGGTTCATTTCCGGATACGTTAGAACACCATAAAACGTCCAGACCACCATAAATTGCAAGTAATTCCTTATTTTTCCGCAATATTTCACTTTCATCTGCTATTTTAGTTAGTAGCTAAAGGTATTTCATCAACATCGATGAAACTCAATAAGAAAAGAAGAGGAGAAGAAAAGAGGAGAAGAGGAGAAGAAAAAAGGTCAAGAGTAACGAATTGACTGTTGGAAGTAACCACAGACAAGCTCGTATTCATAAATAGTGAATTAGTCAATGCGGATGAATGCTTGTTCGAGTGCTTTTTTGAAAATGGAGAAGTTGAACCAGTTAAGATCAATGTAGCTGTATCGCAAGACTTTCTGCGGCGAGCCCATGCGGTTTTCTTCGAAGATGGAGATGGGCTTGTTGCGGATGGAGATGGGCTTGTTGCAGCTGGAGATCTTGTTGAGAGGGTCGACTTTCTCATTGAACGTCTCGATGGTGTTGACCCGGCTGGACAAGCTCACCTGGGAAAAGTCCACCATGAGCTTCGACAGCGAATCGGAGTTGAACTTGGAAGAGATCTGTTTTGGGCTCGGCACTTTTCGAGGTTGCCCTCTTCTGGTTCGTGCAACCGTACAGAGCCCTCTAATTTGTGAATACTCAAGTTCTTTTCTGCCTCATGAGCTGGCTCAATCCGAATGCTCATATCATTCTCACTGTGACTGTAAGGGAAATGCTCCTTTTCGCTAGCCACTTCCACCATACTCTGGATCATACTCTTTATCAGGGTATTGGAGGCTTGCTTATCGGAATGCAATGCTTTGTCTTGGTAAGAAGGCGAGGCCTCTGGTTTTTGGCTGGGGAAAAGCATTATAAAGTCCGTGGGGTTTTTGAGCAGAGACAAATTTTAGAGCTCCATACCTGGAACGATCTGCATGAGTTCGGAAAGGTTGGGGATCACCATATCCGTAATCTTGTATTCTCGAATATTATCAATGCCAACCAAATGGTCGATTTCCCTTTTTTATGCTTCTCGAAGCTGACGAAAGCTGAAGAAAGCTGCAAAACAAAGAACACCGTGTTGATTACATAGATACTTCGGAGTAGCGTGTGGTATTCTTCAATAAGCTGCGTTTGATATATCACCGACACTAACTCAAATAAACTGGACACAAGCTTTGTGAACTTGATATCTGTGATGAGGATTTTGAACGATGCTAGGATCGACAGCCTTAACAAACTGTCGAGAATGCTGCTCTTATACTTGAAGATTTGCATGGTCAAGAGCTTATCCTCGATGATATAGTCCAAATCAGGAATAAACGCTAAAAACAACTCGAGCGCTTTCAAAACCTCATCAATGGCCAATATAATTAATACAAGGTTGATGGTTTCCTCCGTGGGTTCTCTGTTGATGGCACACACGCCCTGATGAAGTCTTCAGGACTGAACAATTTTCGAAAATTTGCGTAGAAGCTTTTCTGAGTCGTTGACTATTATACCCATGAGAAGAGGCTTAGAAATAGAAACACTATGAAGAAGAAGAAGAAAGAGAAAAATGAGGAGTGAGAAATCTAGGGGGGGAGGCGCCCTTTTATAGGCATGATCCTTTTCTCACCCCGCCCTGTTTATTTGCAGCCACCACCCATGCAGGAGCGACCCACTGCGAAATATATAAAGCCCCCCATTCCCCCCTTCCCCCTTCCACTCATTATATTTCACTCATTTATATTTTACTACTCCACTCATTATATTTCACTCATTTATATTTTACTACTCCACTCATTATATTTCACTACTCCACTCATTATATTTCACTTCTCCAAGAATTATTGTTGAACATTTTGTACTAAGTTATCTATTTTGTTCGATGATGATTCCTCAGAAAGAGAAACCTGTGCGATTTATATAACAATTGAAGAGAAAGGTGGCATCGAAAAACTCCTCACCAGAACAATGGTGATGATTGTTCTGGCATCTTCAAAAAAAAAAGACCATCATTAACGATGGCCAAACCCCGTGATACGGCTTTTGCAATGACCCTTGTTAGTATCGGGCAGAGAGTTCATAATACCTGTATAGGTAGTGATTTACCTATGGTGGATCTGACAATTATATTCCTCTACTCCAAGAATTATATTTTACTACAAGCATTATATTTTACTACTTCAAGAATTATATCATACTACTCCAAGAATTATATCATACTACTCCAAGAATTATATCATTCTACTCCAAGAATTATATCTTACTACTCCAGCGATTACATTTCAATACTATGATACCAACGATTTTGAATAAAGCCAACCAGTATTCGCACTCACCGAACTTAGAAACACCCAAAAACTGGAAGGCTTAGAAGGCAGCCCAAAGAATAAGAACGTATCCATATAAAGGCATCCGAGAACCCCAAAACATCATGATCAAAGCCACCATATTTTATTCGCTGGCCATAACAGCAATCCAAATAATAGAGTAATTCCAACCCACCGTTCCTCCAATATCCCTATCGATGAATTTATTTTCTAAAGTGGAAAACACATTACTCAGAGGGTATAAGGTGGCCAACTCACCTAAACTCTGAATCATGGAGAAGGCAATCAAGCCAATGATACCAATTCCAAATATAAGACTTAGCGGGCCGTTGGCTGTAAAAAGAGCAACACCAACCAAGATTTCCCCAATGCGAGGGCAATTAAGGAGATATGGTGGTCTTTTAGACCTCTCTTCAAATTAACATGGTTATAGTTCTTCACTCCAAAAGTTATATTTCTTTACTCCAAGAATTATATTCCACTACTCCAAGGATTATGTTTCCCCAGTCCAGCGATTATATTTCACTACTCTAAGCGATTACAATCAATTTTGCTGACTTCCCTTAACTACTTTGTTCTATCAACTAGATACTGTTAACCTTGGAGACCTGCTGCAGATATGAGTACGACTTGGCATGGATAAATATGTGAATTTTCAAGGATTATAACAAGTGGACTTGTCCACAAACGAGTCGTGACTATTCCATTCCCCAACCTTCTCTCTGGCTAATCCATTTCCAAGGTTATTGAATGTTAAATAAAAAGAAGAGTCTTTCCAGAACTTATTCCAATGTCTTCACATTCTTTAAGTCTTCGTTTTCATATCCTAGTACTGGAATTTCAACCAGTTTCCCCATTCCTTCCTAAAACAAAAAAAAAAAAGAAGGAAATGCCTCCTTAACGATTATACTTGGAGGTTAGGATCGACTTACCCCTGTTCATTTACTGTTCACATGGAACCTTTCTCCACTTCAGTCTTCAAAATTCCCATTTGAATATTTGCTACTACCACCAAGATCTACACTAGAGGCGGTTCCACTTGATTTCACAACTAAGCGTCTACACCACCTCCACGCCTGCATTCTCACTTTTTAAGAAAAACGTGGTAAAGTATAAGTATCAAGCTTAGCGCCATCCATTTTCAGGACTAGTTAATTCGGCCGGTGAGTTATTACACACTCCTTAACGAATTCCGACTTACAAGGCCACCTTCCGGCTGTCTAGATGAACTAATGCCTTTTGTGGTGTCTGATTAGCGTGAATTCTGGCACTTGAACTTTACGTTCAGTTCATCCCACATTGCCAGTATTGCTTACCAAAAATGGCCCACTAAAAGCTCTACATTCGTGAAAATGTTCAATGAAGTAACATCTTCTTACATCTTTAAAGTTTGAAAGAGATATGCTAAAGGTTTATTTTTTCCGGAGACATCTAATCATTCGCTTTACTTCATAAAACTGTTTTGAGCTTCTGCTATCCTGAGGGAAACTTGGGCAGGAACCATTGATTGGAAAGCATAAGAACTTTACATTGAAGTCTCTTGAATGCTACATGGGAACCATGTTGGGTGGATTGGTGAAGGTGGGTAAAAAGGCACCTATAAATGGTGCTCTCATGGAAGAAAATGCCAAATGTCCTCTTTTCGTCAGTTCCTTACGGTTGCTCGTTATTCCAAAGCAAGATACAAAGAACTGGATAAAGACTTGGAGGAAAAATGTTACTCTGGCAAAACACCAAGCATATTAGATGGAGTGCAATACTTCATTGGATACTTACAAATCTTTTCCTGACTCACGTGCCTCGTTTGTTGCAGTGACATTACTGAACACTTCGTTCATCTAAACGGTTAGATTTCACAAATCAGAAGAAAGAAGATTTCCTAGGTCAAAGAATGTCACTCGAAATACAACGGATACAACTTTGAATATATGGTGGGAGTCTTATGGTGGGAGTCCTATGGTGGGAGTCCTATGGGGGTATATTAATTTGCAGGTGGCCTTGGTTTACATAAAGTTCCAGAAGGAGCACCTGCTTAAGTCTACATTGCATGGTAATAGGTATTCATAGAGACGCTTTGGCTTTTATTTGGGATATGTTCCTTAGATTCCTTGGGCAAGGAGTCGTGCTTTTATTGTTCTGCCTCCCTTATTGTCTGAATTGTCTTCGGTATGAACCCGATTGACCTCAGTGGGTATGATCCCGGTTGGTGCGTCGTGTTCTGTGTGGATGTGGGGGGAGTCCTATTCGGAGAGTCTAACTTCTGCAGTGGATCTTTTAGCAACGGGATATGGTGACCTCGGTATAGGTTGGATTTTGAAGTGACTAGAGTCGATGATATACCATAGTGGTATAGAAAGTTGAGTGTGGGTCCATACCACGATTAGAATGTCAACTGGAAACTATTCAAAAAGTACTTGGTGTTAGATCCACTACAGGCAGAGAACCACCCATAGAGGTATTATGAAGTCTACGCCTTCTGTTTCCAACAATGGTCATTGCATAACGCCATCTCCCCAGTCAATATGGCACGAAGCACCATGGCACGAAGCGTCAGGGCAGAATGTGATCAACCCGAGGTACCAGGATGAAATGTGAAGAGATTATACGCAACTACCTAGCAACGACCGGTTGACTAAATGGCCCTGTTGTCAGCTACTTAAGTAGCCCAATTTCCTCCTCTGGGCAATCAACAACGAATAAGGATAACTTAGTACTTATCGGTACACAAGAATCTGACACTTGGGGTTCACAATAAGTCTTTCTACTCACATCAAGATTACTTGGTATGTGGTTACTAGCGAATTGAGTCCACAAAAGACTTCCGAATTCAACAAACCGCTCGAGCCCTAGGTCATCCTACCCAAAGAAGAAGGGTGATAATACCTAAAGAAAGGGTGATAATAAGGGTGATAATACGTAAATAAAGGGTGTTAATACCTAAAGAAATGGTGTTAATACTCCAAAAGAAGGGTGATAATACTACAAGAGAAGGGTGATAATACCTAAAGAAAGGGTGTTAATACTCCAAGAGAAGGGTGATAATACCCGAAGAGAAGGGTGTTAAGGTGGGTGCTATTAACACTATTGCTTTTGTTCAAAAAGTGACTGGTTTGGTCAGAACTCAAAGTGGAGCACTTGCAAAGTTGTTCTCGCCTGGTAAAAACGCATTCCCATCTCAAATCATTGTTGAGACGGTCAAAAATAAGGAAAAAAGGTACCCTCATGGTGCCATTCTATTGATAAGATTGCTATTGATAAGGAATACCCTGTTGGTATGCCCGTTAAGTTCTTGGGTGCTTTTACTTCTGGTGCTAACGTCACCGTTGCTGGTAATACCGACAATAAGGTCAATTTGAAGATTGACAACATCCTGTCTGCTATGGAACCAAGCAGTGGTCACAAAAAAAGAGATCCTCAAATGATTACCCCTAAGATCGATATTGGTCTACATTCAGCCAGTATGGTGAGAGAAGCATTAGCTGCTACTATAGACTGGTGGCAGGTAATTCCATATACTGCTGTGCCTATGACCTCTTGCCAGTCCCCATTCATATCCGCTTCAGAATGCCTCTGAAGATCCAATTTTCTCAATTTTAATCCAGGCTTACTTTATAGACAGAAGATGCTTGACTATGACCTGAGACTAAGGTTCAATGGAAGGATAAAGGGAGTCAAAGTGGCTCCTCAGATTTGTTGGTGTCATTCCAGGTAAGGCTGCTGGAAGGACAAATGCTAGGGCTGGATTTTAACTATGACAATTGGGATCATATAAAAAAAATGGTATGGCTGACCGAATCGATGTTGAGCCAATTACTTGATTGGGCCTGAGATACTGAAGCCATCAAAAGCTCAAAGGTTTTGTCGATGACACTTTACCATACCTTATCATACTCTACTATTCCATACTACTATGCAGTTTCTACAAAGTGGTTTCACTCATTATACTGAGTTAATGGAAGGTGTTAGATTCTTGTTGGTACGCCAGGTACTCTGTTATCTTTGTTGGTTGATGGTTGTTCAGAGGGAGAAATCGGGCTACTTAAGTAGTTGACGGGGTCGCTTGTTCAACCGGTCGTTGCTAGGTGCTTGCGGGAAAACTCTTCACATTCGAATCTGGTACCTCGGGCTCGTCACTTTCCACACTGGTACTTCATACAAATGGTGGTTGAAGGGACGGCATTATGGAACAGCAATTGTCAGGATCAGACAACATAGGCTCAAAATACCTCAATAGGTAGAGCACTACTTATATTGGATCTAGCAGAAGGAGTGAAATGAATTCGGAAAATTCATAGTAAAGTGACACTTGGGTTCAAGGTCATTGGCTTCTCCAGACCATACACCATCAACCTCAGGACACTCATTACTGATTTTTCATATGTCCTGTGAATGTTCAACCCAAGGACACTCATTTCTAACATTCCATATGTCCAGTCTCCAGATGCCAGAGACCAGATGCCAAAAAACATTTGATATATGTTCCTGGATAAGGTCCTAAAAAAAGAACCACAAGTGTTATTTGGTTGGAGTTGACTCTGAATCACATTCACTGGATTATTCTTCTGAAAACCAAGCAGAGGAGATCGGAGATCGGAGATTGGAGATCACGAGGTATCAAGCCAATAAGATATCATGAATTCTTGGCCAAAAAGATATCCTGAATTTTATGCCAATAAGATATCCTGAATTTTTGGTCAATAATATGACAGAAAGGAATGGATACATTTTATGCCCGTCCTATGTCCTGTAATGAGGTCATATGATGTACACATAAAGATGTCATTCGGATAGTTCAAGAAAAAACAAGAATATATCCCGAGACCATCAGCCGGATATTGGATCATCATCTGGAACAGACTAACATTTAGGTTGGTACAAGTGACCGAGTCCTCCAAGACTCTTTGTACCTTGCAATCGGTAAGTATAGAGGATTTCAACCATAATACTTCTGGCAGGTCATTATCTGACCAAGCTTATTCATCCAAGATTGTCAGTCAGTCAGTCAGTCAGTCAGTGAGTCAATCCATTAAAACTGCTCATTTCAGCCAGTATAGTCTAAGGATTCGGATTTATGTATTTGAGCTAGACTGATCGATACCTCTCATTCCCAAACACTCCCTCGGTCTCTCGGTCCTTGAAATCTTGTCCTTCTCAATACGTCGACCTCATTCCTCGAAACTTGTCCTTCTGGTTCATCCAAAACGTGGTAGCTCCTCGTTCGTGAATATTTCGTTCGTGAATACCTCGTCGTTCGTGGATATGCTCAAGAATAAAGTAAATGAGATGGAGTGGGCTAAGAGACAAATAACAATGGTGAGAGGGACGGAAGGAGAGATGCAAAAATGCCAAATAAGGCTAAGAAGAAAAAAAAAGAGGTTTGGAAGTGTCAAGCATTAATGGAGAGTGAAAAGGATATTTAGGGGATGGACAGAAAGAGAAATGGAGAACCCATTGGAAGTGTCTTCTAAAGTATAGTCTTCTCTAGATTACTACACTATAACCATCTGCTTCCCGACTCTGAAATCCTTTCACTCCAGTTTCAGTGTCTTCCATCTCTTTTTTGCAGTTTTTGTCCACTGCTTTGGACTAGAGGCCAGGAAATTCCCTATAGTCGATTCTGAAACCCATATACTGGCTATTCCTTCATCAGAAGAACCCATTATGGCCTGTTCTAGATGTTCAGATGTTCAGGTGTTCAGATGTTCAGATGTTCAACTGGAGGAACTCGCTTGGCTCTTGACATAGTCATACAACAGATCCACGACAATCACTGAATCATCGTCCAAAGTCTCCGAAAGTTCGGCCACGAGCTCATCTTTTTGGTCCAAATTGTGCTTGAGGAGAAAGTCGTACACATAGTCGATCAACACTTCCTCCTTAACTCCCAAATAATCTTCTATCAATGAGGAAATGTGGTTCTTGACCAGCAAGAGTTTTTCCGCCGAAAACTCTTGTAATACACAAGGCGAAGAAGAGTCTTTGGATTCAAGTTGTTTGTCAGAGATCTTGGAATCAGAGATCTTGGAACTGGAATCTTTGGAATTGGGCTTGGAATCAGAAACCTTGGAACCAGAAAGTTCAGTCTTTTCAGGCCCCAAATGATCTCCCTTCTTCGATCCCAAATCCACCATTTTCAGTCTTTCTTCCGCTTCCCATGCCTCCTCCTTGGCCCGTTCAATGCTCCTCACCCTCAAGTATTCCCGTGGATTCGTATGGTACAACGCCAGCGTGGCCAAGTCGGGAGGCACTTGTATGGGTGCCGAATCTTCCAATACTTTGAGCTCGTCCATGAACGTGAGCTTGTTTTCGAGAAGGTACTCCTCATAGGCCTGGAGCTCGGCAAGAGATGTCAAGAGTGAGGATTTGTGGGCCTCTGCCTTTTGAACCAGCGCCACTTTGGCTGTATACTGGGCCTCCAAAGCTGCTGCTTCTTTCTGGGCTAGAACCTCTTCATATTGCTCATCCGAAAGTGAAGAATATGGGTCTTTGGACTCACTTTCGCCTCCATTTTCCTCTTCCTTTGGGGTAACATTTCTGTCGCTTCCGTCATTCCTGCAATTTCCATCACTTCCATTTCCATCACTTCCATTTCTGTCTCTGCCATTTCCGTCATTTCTGCCATTTATGTCGTTCCTGCTTCGGATACTCTCATAGATCTGGGTCAAACGACGCTTGGCGGAACGTCGTTCCTTCTCGATCTCCTTCTTCCGGTTCTCTCTTTCTATGAGCAACACACGTGACCGGAACCGGATGATATCCCGAACAATAGAGTCCTTCATTTCCTTGGGCACCTCCACCAAGTCCAGGTTCTGCACCTTATACGTGCGGTAGTACTCCATGACAGCATCCAAGTCCTTGGTATTGGTTTTACCGGCTGACTGATAGTTTCTGGGATTGTTCAAGACTGCAGAAACAAACGATTTGACGGTCCGGAAGTCTTCATTTTCGGGTTCATCTCTTTCTTTGTCGTTCTCAGGATCTAGTCCGTCACTTTGTTTGTCGTTTTCAGGATCTGGTCTTTTTTCCCCCGAAATTTTGACATTCCCGGACTCTTTTTCGCCCGGAATTTTCTTCCCGGAGTCTGAATCTGAATCTATCATAGGCTCTAGGTGGTCAAAAACGGCAAGGGCATCAAAAACCTTTGGCGAATGCTTTTGGACCCACCTGGTGATTTCAATGGTCGGGAACCGGACATAGATACCACGGAAATCGTCGGAGACCGATTCAAGGTGCAGGAACGTGGCGTGGGCTCCCGGATACGGGCATTTTTCAAGGAACCGGGAAAATAAAGCACTGACGTGTTGTTTCTTGAGTTTCGGGAACCGAGGATAGAATGCCGTGGTCACCTGCTGCAAGCGGTTTTCCGGCTGGAAACGTGCTAGAGGCACGAAGTTGGGGGCATGATCGGACGAGTCGGAGTCAGGGTTTGGGTCGAGATCGGAGTCAGGGTTTGGGTGGAGGTCAGAAGTGGAGAAGAGGCCGTTTTGGGCCGATCCGGCTCTATTTTCAGCGCCATTTTCACTCTCATGTTTCTCCACGTCCATATGTTCCAGTCCTCCCTTTTTTCCCACTCTCCGCCGCTTGTTTTGGTGTTCATTTCGCTGAAGAATAGCATTCACCTCAGCACTGGGCTGCACCGGAACCTGGGTATGACGAACATGGATGGATACGGGGTTCAGGCGTCCCAAAAGCGCCAATACAGACGCATGGTTTCCAGATGTCACCTTTACGGGCAGAACGAGTTCAATATCCATGGAGATGTATTAGTGGAGATGTACTTCGAGATGCTGGAGATGTATTAGTGGAGATGTACTAGTCGAGATGCTGGAGATGTACTAGTCGAGATGCTGGAGATGTACTAGTCGAGATGCTGGAGATGTACTAGTCGAGATGCTGGAGATGTACTAGTCGAGATGCTGGAGATGTACTAGTCGAGATGCTGGAGATGTACTAGTCGAGATGCTGGAGATGTACTAGTCGAGATGCTGGAGATGTACTAGTCGAGATGCTGGAGATGTACTAGTCGAGATGCTGGAGATGTACTAGTCGAGATGCTGGAGATGTACTAGTCGAGATGCTGGAGATGTACTAGTCGAGATGCTGGAGATGTACTAGTCGAGATGCTGGAGATGTACTAGTCGAGATGCTGGAGATGTACTAGTCGAGATGCTGGAGATGTACTAGTCGAGATGCTGGAGATGTACTAGTCGAGATGCTGGAGATGTACTAGTCGAGATGCTGGAGATGTACTAGTCGAGATGCTGGAGATGTACTAGTCGAGATGCTGGAGATGTACTAGTCGAGATGCTGGAGATGTACTAGTCGAGATGCTGGAGATGTACTAGTCGAGATGCTGGAGATGTACTAGTCGAGATGCTGGAGATGTACTAGTCGAGATGCTGGAGATGTACTAGTCGAGATGCTGGAGATGTACTAGTCGAGATGCTGGAGATGTATTGAGTGGAGATGCTGGAGATGTATTCAGTCGAGATGCTGGAGATGTATTGAGTGGAGATGCGGAGATGTACTAGTCGAGATGCTGGAGATGTATTCAGTGGAGAAGATGCGGAGATCAGAGCGATGAGAATGGAGAAGTGCGCGCGCGCCAGCGTTGTTTTGAGGAGCGCACGCACACCATAGAAATATACAATGTAATCAGTATACAGTGTTTTTCAAAACTATTCAAACCAGCGCGACAAAATGTTTCGTACCCCTTCGCACAATCTTTCAAACCAAATGGACAAGTCGTTGTATACAGGATAATAAGGATACCAGTTCAGTTCCGTCCGTTTGTCACCCTTGATTGGTATTGCAAGACTCCCAAATGTAGTACATACGAGGCAATCCTCCAGATTTAAGCTTTCAGATTTAAGATTTCAGATTTAAGATTTCAGATTTAAGCTTTCAGGATATTGAATTCTAATAAAAGTTGGTGTGAAACATTACGCCATTTGGTTTGAACCATTCTGTCTTTTTGGTTTGAAACATTTTGTCACGCTGGTTTGAATAATTTTGAAAAACACTGTAATCATATTGTTTGTGATATGGTATCAATAATAGACTTTAAGTATATAATTTACTACTCCACTAGTACTACTGACTGATACTAGTACTACTGACTGCTACTAGTACTACTGACTACTACTAGTACTACTGACTGCTGCTACTAGTACTGACTGCTACTAGCCCCATTGACTGCTACTAGTACTACTGACTGCTGCTACTACTACTGACTGCTACTAGTACTACTGACTGCTACTAGTACTACTGACTGCTACTAGTACTACTGACTACTACTAGTACTACTGACTGCTGCTACTACTACTGACTGCTACTAGCCCCATTGACTGCTACTAGTACTACTGACTGCTACTACTACTACTGACTACCACTGGCCCCATTGACTATATTTCAAAATCTATAATGATTAAATACCCTTAACATACTCAGGGGTCTATACATAAGTATGGAATTTTACATGTAAAGAGTGAATATAATATATTTTACGTATATTTGTCAACAAGTAGCTAGCGTGTACGGAGTCAGAGTACTTCGTGGATGCGTTGTATGCAGACCAGTGATGCTCCGTGTGCAGGTTCCTAGTGGGTTAAAACTGTTCTGTTAGGTCACTGAGAACGTAACTCCTACCCTGCACGGGGGGATCCTCATCAAGGATCCATCCCTCGTATGGGTGGATCAGTATAGGAGTAAACCTGTTCACCTTATCGTAGAAGTCCTTGGAAGAGATCCCTTGAGATATCCCAGAGGGTCATTACTGTAACAATATGTATTCAATATCTAGTCTGTAGAGAGAAGGTAGAATAAGGGTCCTTAGAGAGAGAATATTACATATTCTTTCTTCTCGCATATAAAGGAAGAGGTCGTGCAAGTCCAAGAAATAGAGCTCAGCCGTAAAACTGGGCACGCATGTTTAGGGAAGCAGCGAAGGGAGATGAAGGCTTGTGCCCTATTGACATCACTAATGCAATGCAAGCTTAAGTGCAGGACACTTAAGGGTGTGTAAGGCGTATGAGCCTCATATCACAACAAAAACTCCTGACCAGCCTCGCACCGGCTAATCCCCTTTGGTCTTGTAAGGTACAACTTACGTATCCCTGTATATCAATACATATACTAAAACATAGGCTGAAAGTTAGTGAGCAGGTTGCTAAAGAAGAAAGAGAATTCTCTTTAGGCTGCGTTGGCATTAGTGACTCTTTTGGTGTGATGATTGCTGGCTTTGTTAGTTTGGGGCGAGGGGTAGAAATTACTGTGGGGGGAGGGGGAGGGGGCGGGGTTTTGAATACTATTGCATGCCCTTTTACTTTTGCTTTTGAAAACGTCTTTTTTTAATAACCACATGTATGTGTTATTAGTGGGCATGACTACATACTGCTACAGTATACTGGGGCATATACAAGTCTTTTTTTAGTCTACAGAAAACGCTGAGTAACTATATAAAAAAACTTAACCCAGTGTGATTAGCTTAGACCTACAAAACTGTCCCGGAAAAATACCAAAACTAGAATGTCTGTATACAGACTGCCAGAAGAGTAGAAAAGTGACTAGAGTGGAAAAGTGACTAGAGTAGACTTAGAATGGACTAGAGTGGACTGGAGGAGACTAGAGTGGACTAGAGTGGACTAGAGTGAAAAAGAGTGCACTAGAGGATACTAGAGTAGACTCACTGTAGAATCAAATAGGCTAGAAATGGACTTAGACTTGGTTTTTTAACAAACAAAAGATATGCTACAGGTTAGTAGAGTATACTGAAGTGGACTAGAATAGACTAGAATAGACTAGATTAGACTAGATTAGACTAGATTAGACTAGATTAGACTAGATTAGACTAGATTAGACTAGATTAGACTAGATTAGACTAGATTAGACTAGATTAGACTAGAATAGACTAGAATAGACTAGATTAGACTAGATTAGACTAGATTAGACTAGATTAGACTAGAATAGACTAGATTAGACTAGATTAGACTAGATTAGACTAGATTAGACTAGATTGGACTAGATTAGACTAGATTAGACTAGATTAGACTAGATTAGACTAGAATAGACTAAAGTACAAGAGTACCAAATGATTTTACGCTCAAGTCTCATCGGTATCTTTGCAACTTGAATATTTGAGAACTTCCGAGAGTGACCAAGAAAATCACAGTGCTAGATCTTGCTTCAAATGAAGTACGAATATATGAGTACCCAACTCACACCAAGTAGTAGTATCAGTACAATGGAAACTGATCAAAATAGACACTGATATAAGCCCCAGTCAACAATTATTGCTACCCCAAAATCATAACAGTCTATTACAGTCATTAGATATTACCATACAGTCTATTGCCATACTGCCATACTGTTATGTTCTTTAATACATCTACGCCTAACTTCTTATATTCGTTGATGGTTCCTCAAGAGAGGAATCGGAGTGGCTTATATACCTTTGAGAGAAACGTGGAACCGAAAAACTCTCTACCAGAACAATTAAGGATTGATCTGGAATATTCGAAAGGAGCCATCGGAGCACTTCGTGCATAGATGGCCAAACGCCGTATCACCATTGTAACAATCGGACTGAGAGGCTTCATAATACCTTCATAGGCAGGGCCCTGGCTATGGTGGATCTAACAGTTATAGTCTGTTATAGTCTATTACCATACTACTATACAGTCTATTATCATACTACTATACAGTCTATTACCATACTACTATACAGTCTATTACCATACTACTATACAGTCTATTACCACACTACTATACAGTCTATTACCATACAGTCTATTACCATACTGCCATACAGTCCATTGTTGAACGTTAGCATATACCAATTGGTATACAGGAACCGTTATATAGTTGGACTGCAATAACTCTCTTAAACGAGCGACTTGGGTAATCAGTTCTGTCATCTGTATTGTAACTCTATTGCTATGTGAAGTAGTGAGTTCGTGATCTCTGTTTCACCATTGATACCTCTCAATACTGAGCAGGATCCTGGCTTTATATAGTTATTCCTGGGGACTCCCAAACGATCTCTCTCCTTCGTCAAACTCCCTATATTGTCTTCTCCAAGACAATGCTCAGAGTTAGACGAGAGCTAGACGGGAGCTAGACGGGAGCCCATAGAGCCTTTGTCTCTTCTTCAACAATACCCAACATTGTTTCATCTGGATAGCTTGGCATGAGCATGCAGTACCCGCACATGTACTGGTCTCAAGTTCATCAGTCACATGTCGCGTGTTCCAACATCTATTACCATACAGTCTATTACCATACTACTATATAGTCTATTACCATACAGTCTATTACCATACAGTCTATTACCATACAGTCTATTACCATACTGCCATACAGTCTATTATAGTCTATTACCATACAGTCTATTACCATACAGTCTATTACCATACTAATATATAGCCTATTACCATACTACTAGACAGTCTATTACCATACTAGCACTTAGTGTGTCATAGTCTATTACCATACAGTCTATTACCATACTGCCATACAGTCTATTACCATACTACTATACAGTCTATTACCATACTACTATACAGTCTATTACCATACTACTAGACAGTCTATTATAGTCTATTATTTAAACATGGAAACTCAAGAAAGCTCTATTCGGACTCAAGAACTCCGGAAGGGCATGGTATCTAACGATATCAGAAAAACTTGAAGCGTACGGCTTCGTGAAAACAAGATCAGACAGGGGTTGTTTCATAAAAGATATCGTGAACAAACGCACCAAAAAGAGGCGCAAGATGATCATTGTACTCTGTGTGGACGATTTATTGGTCGGAACACAGGTCGATGGAGACTACGAGAAGTTCAAAAGTTACATGACAAACACAGCAAGGATTAAGTTTAAAGACCTTAAGGGGGCACAAGAGTTTTGCGGTCTACAGATAGAGCAAGCCGAAGGAGGTTTCAAACTACACCAACGACCATACATCGAGGACCTACTAATCAAGTTCAAAGAGTTCGTCCCCAACAAAGATCAGAGTGTTCCTATGAACATCTACAACCATGATGCAGCCGAGAAACCACTAGACGATAGATTACTACGAGTATATCAAGAACTTCTCGGCTCATACAATTGGCTAGCGAACATCAGTCGTCCAGACTTGGCATACAGTGTGAGCAAATTCGGATCATACACCAAGGAAGCAACAGAATCAGATCTCATGCAACTCAAGAAAATATTAGCTTATTTGAGGGAAACAAAAGATGGGTATATCAGCATTACGAAGAAGTATTATCCGGACAACACTGTGAAGTTGTGTGCATTCAGCGATGCGTCGTTTGCCAGTGAAGAAAACCGCAAATCAAGGACAGGCTTCATCGTTTACGCCAATGGCACTCCAGTATTCTGGAAATCCAAGAAACAAAGCCTAGTGACGACAAGCACCTTCGAAGCGGAGTATATGGCACTTAATGCAACCGTGAAGGAAGTCATATGGACAACGAACCTATTCAACGAGTTCGGCGTTGTCACGGTGGAAATTCCTAAAATTCTAGAGGATAACATTAGAGTGGTACTCACGGTTAATGGAACTGGAAGTGCACAGAGCAAGAATAAACACGTGGACATCAAGGAAAAGCACGTGCAGGACAGAGTGAAGAAGGGAGACACCAACATGGAATACGTCCCTACAGAGGACAATGTTGCTGATGCACTTACGAAACCACTACAGTCCAATGCCTTCCACAGACATTTATCCTCGCTAGGATTCGACAAGAAACACCACATACGAACTATCACGACTCAACGATACAACAGCGAATCACGAAACTTAAGTGACGAGATTCAAGGGAGTGTCAACAAGTAGCTAGCGTGTACGGAGTCAGAGTACTTCGTGGATGTGTTATATGCAGGCCAGTGATGCTCCGTGTGCAGGTTCATAGTGGGTTAAAACTCTTCACCAGCCTCGCACCGGCTAATCCACCTTGGTATTGTAAGGTACAATTTACATATCCCTGTATATCAATACATATACTAAAACATAGGTTGAAAATACCATACTACTATACAGTCTATTACCATACTACTATACAGTCTATTACCATACT
>NKZD01002230.1:0-46608 GCA_002370635.1 Metschnikowia cerradonensis | reverse complement strand
ACATGAAACATCTGCACGTTATATGCAAGTGTTACCCGACCGGGATACCTTGCATCTCAGTATCCTTGTGAAATCGTTTCCTAACAGATGCGTCCTATCCTGTATCGAGGTTAGGTAAATCTCAAGTCTAACAATTTCACGAAAAAGGTCTCTTGGCCCAGTTGGTTAAGGCGTGGTGCTAATAACGCCAAGATCAGCAGTTCGATCCTGCTAGAGACCACTTTTCATCGGGCGTGTGGCGCAGTTGGTAGCGCGTTCCCTTAGCATGGGAAAGGTCTCCGGTTCAAATCCGGACTCGTCCATTTTTTTCTCACGCGTTGGTTATACAAATTTGAGAAATGCACGACTATTTTTTCTCGATGTGCGCCCAAATGTTCGAGGCTCAGGCCCGTCAGACACCTTGATACAAACCTGAACTTGCTAGGGATTAATTTTGCTACCGAATCGTTTGGCGTGAACCTGGATAAAACTACAGCTTGTAAGAAGGAGAAATAAGATGTCGGCTTTCGATGATGATGAAGCTCTTTTCGAGGATATCTACGATGACGATACTAAAACAGAAACAAAGCCTGCAGCCGAGGAAACCAAAGAAACAGACGAAAAGGTAACTGAACCGGAAACTCTGGCTGCCGCTGCAGAACCACAACCAGCGGAGCAAATCGCTCAGTCCCTTCCAGAAAGTGATATTACCGCTCAAACTGACCCCTACAACAATAACAGTGCCCTTGGTCAGCATGTTGAACCCGCTCAGCAGCAATTCATGCAGCCTCCTCAAGTCGACAGTCAACAGAAAGGTCAAGACCAATATAACTCACCCTCGTACCCAGCAGCTCCTCCACCAGATAAGGATATAGGCAAAATGTTCATCGGTGGTCTCAATTGGGACACCACGGAGCAGGCATTGTACGATTACTTCTCCAAGTACGGAGAAATCTTGGATCACACAATCATGAAAGATCAGGCTACAGGGAGATCACGGGGATTCGGGTTTTTGACATTCAGAGATGCAAGATCCGTCGACGCAGTTATTAGAAAAGACCACATTTTAGATGGTAAGTTGATTGACCCCAAGCGTGCCATCGCTAAAGAGGAACAAGATAAGATAGGCAAGATATTTGTGGGTGGTATTGACCCTTTAGTTAATGAAAAGAACTTTTACGACTTCTTCTCGCAGTTTGGCCGTATCATGGATGCCCAGTTAATGATTGACAAGGACACCGGCAGATCAAGGGGATTCGGCTTTATTACTTTTGATTCGCCTGAAGCTGTAGACAGAGTCTGTGTGAACAAGTACCTCACTCTCAAAGGCAAGGCAATGGAAGTGAAGCGTGCTGAGCCAAGAGGACAGCATAACCTGAACCAAAGTTACAATCAACAGAACCATCAACAGCAGAATATGGCTCAAAACAACCCTTATAATGCCTATGGACAAGGCATCCACGGTGTCGCTGCGGATACGATGCAGGAATACTGGAAGAGAATGCAATGGTACATGGTTCAACAGCAGCAGGCTGAAGCCAATGGCGAAGCCTTCGATCAGCCGCAAGAACAACCTTTAAACCCTCAACAGCAAGCACTTACGGAAGAAAGTAATTATGATCGTAACAAAACTGATGATTACAATACGCCAAGTGGGCCCAGTGGACTGCAGCTGCCAAGAGGCCCTGCTCGCGGAAACGCTCCAAGCGGACCAAGCGGACCAAGCGGACCAAGCGGACCTAAAGGACCCAGAGGCCCCAGAGGTGACCCGACCCGTGAACGTCCTGCTGATGCTCTTGCCTCCAGGCTCAATTTGCCCAAAGGCCCCAAGGGCAACGCACTTCCAAGTGGACCTAGTGGGGGCAATGGAAATGGTGGTGGTTCTAGAGGTAGTAGAGGCGGTAGAAGAAGAGGCCACAGGGGAAGTGGGGCCTCGAAGAAGGAGGAGTTCCATCCATACGGAGGGAAAGGAAGAAGATAGAACCAGCCAAATTCGCTATGCATTATATTAGTTGAAGACCATACTTGTAGATCATCTAACGTTATCATGTTTTATGCTATCTGTAGACGCATGAAGTTACTCCACATATCTACATGTAGTGTTGGATTATTTGCACGCCCAGTACTTGATAGCTGATGATTTTTTGAAGAAAGCAAAGCATCTTCTAATAGAAATTGGGTTAGTCTGGCCATCACGAATTGTCTTGGAGATTCTATCCTGTCACAGTGTGTTAAACTTCCAGTACATCTCTTGAGCCCTGTAAGAACACGTGACTCCAGGTGAGTTAGCAGAGAAGCATGCAAGTGAAGTAATTAGCACTTGATGCATATGTAGATGTGCACATTTCTGGCTTCGGTTGGAATGTGGCAAAAAAAAGATCTTGCATCTTGGTTGGCATGTCGATTATTTGCTCTGGTTGATATGGTACTTATGTATATTGGTCAACATAGTAATTGGTACATGAGAGCGACGCGGCTCGTCTTACTGAGAGAGTATCCATAGGCATAAAAAATCCCTAGTAAAATAAATATCTAAAGTGACTAAAATCCTGTGTTACTTTAAAAAGTTATTGACTTACATTATCATTTCATCTTAGACTCATTTTAGTCAGTACACTACAAATGGTCACATTACAATCAAACTTCCTGATAGTAACCATTGTATGTCTATATTCTGGACAAGTCTATGAGCCCTCCCCATTTCCGTCTGTATCAACCAAAAACCAATAATGACTCAGAACTAGAGATACAGCAGAAGACTCCAACAATGATATTAGGTTTAACATGTAATACAGTGATAGGTGATAAACTTAATTCATATGCAGCACGATATGCAGGTAAAAAAAGAATATCAAAATGCAAAAGGATACCAATAGAGTACAATTGATGCGTATTAAAATACTATGGACTCGGGAGTCGAAAAATCCACGTTCCAAACTACCTTCTTCCCTTACCTTTCTTGGGCGCACGAGCATTCTTGGCCTTCTTCTGTTCTTGCGACTGTCTAGACTTCCGGATTTGAGACGTAGACTTGATCTCCAGCTGCTGGCCAGGCTTCGAGAATCCCTTCATGTGCACACCGGACTCAAGGGCCTTGTCAACCTTCTTCTTTTGCTTGTGATAATCATCTCTGTACTTATCTGGAGCCTTAGGAGCTTGCACCTTCTTGTGCTTGAACTTCCTATTGTAATTAGCACCCTGCTGATTCTCAGCCATCGCAGCCCCAAAGGAAGAGATGTTTCTATTCTTCTTCCACTCGTCGAACTTACCAGACCTGTAGGTTGCTGGAATCCTGCGTCCACTCTCTCCAATGATGTACTTCTTGCCCTCCACAGAGTACTGGTTGACGTACTTTCCCTTTTTACTATCCCACTGCATCGTTTGCTTATTCTTCCTGAGTTTCTCATCGTCTCCCAAGTCGAAAGCTGCGTTGGCTGCATCATTGGCAAAAGATGAGGGTGCAGAGGAATACTGCTTATCTTGAATATCTTGCGCAGGAGCATGATGGGTCATGTAGAACTCTGGGTCTCTGAAAGACTTTTTCTTTTGTTTGGATTTCAAATTGGACTGCAATGCCTGATCTCCGTCCTCAAACGCATCTGCAAGCTCATCGTCATCTGCTTCGATGCTTTTAACTGTGTATCCGATCTCTCCGGCCTCTCCTTTCAAAATTTCATCTTCCACAGCATGGCTTAATCCGGCCATTCTCTCCTGCTCTAATAAATGTTGCTTCTCCTTGGCCTTTCTCTGAATTGGAGCGAGTTGGCGTCTTCTTTTATGCATGAAGTTGACCATGGAGTCCTCTTCCTTCTCCTTACCCTTCTTGGAGAACTCAAATACAGTCTCCTTGACTTTTCTATCAACCAACTTGGCTAGGAACTTCTCCTTCTCCTTCTCCAAGTTAGGACCGAAGAGCAAGTGCTGCTCATCCCAATTGCCAGTCTGCATCAACTCTTTACTTCTCTTGACAGATTCAGCTGAAGCCGCCTGTCTCGTTCTGTAGTACAACTTTTCACCTTTGATGGCAACATCACGAATCACTTTCAAGTCGTAATTAGCCCGGATCAAGCCTTCGTACATTTCCTGCACGTTCTCCATCTGCTCTCTTGGGAAAGAGCCCAAGACCATTCTATCGGTGTATGAGACTTGCGGCTCTTTGTAGTCGCCACCCTTGGACTCTTTGAGCAACTCACACTTCTTCTCGTGCATGGCAGTAAGGAGGATCTTGCGGCCCAAGAACAACTCGATGTCAAGAAGGTATGGCAATTCGCTTTCACTCACAATGGAGTAGGCCCAACCTTTATTTCCGGCTCTGGCGGTTCTACCCACACGGTGGATGAAGATCTTAGACGATGCAGGCAAGGTGAAGTTGATCACATTGGCCAACACTGGCACATCAATACCACGAGCTGCCACATCTGTCACCACCAACAAATTTGTGAGCCCGGAACGGAACCTGTAGAGTTGATCACTTCTGGCCCTCTGGTCCAAAGAACCGTAAATGTAGGATACAAGATACCCCGCCTTCCTCAAGAGTCCCGTTACGAACTCAACATGGTGCTTTGTGGGGACGAAGACAATGGTTGAGTAAGGTGATGGCAAAACATTGGCAGGAGGCAATCTCAGCCTAATGAACCTTTTCCTCTTCATACCGCTTCTTCCGTCGTAATCGTCATCTTCATCAGACAAATCATTTGCGTTTTTACTTTCCCTCTTGATCTTAGCAATTTCCTCTGCCGAAGGCAAGGGGATTTTGATGACATCTTGTATAGTCGACAAAAGAGCAGCCTCTCTTTCGGTATTCTTGACACAGAAGAATGCCATCTGCAAAAGATCGGAGATCTTGGACTCGGCATCCAATCTCACAAGAACTGGGTTCGTCAAGCCTGCCTTGGCAAAGTCAATAAGCGATCTCGGAAGCGTGGCAGAAAACAAAAGAGATTGTCTGTTGGAGGGAAGAGCAGCCAAAAGCTCGTTCAACTGCTCAGCGAAACCCATCTCGAACAAACGGTCCGCCTCATCGAAAACAATGTACTCCACAGTCTTCAAGTCTAAGTTCATCTCCACCTTCAAATGCAAAAATCTTCCCGGAGTGGCCACAATGATATCTGGATTGGTCATGATGGAAGAAAACTGCTCCTCCATGGAGTCACCACCAATCAACACGATGGAACGTAAGTCCGTACCTCTGCTGAACTCTCTCACCTGCTTGAAAGTCTGTAATGCCAACTCTCTGGAGGGTGAAAGAATCACTGCTCTAGCACCCACCTTTGCACTATGTGACTTCAACTTCTCAATCACAGGCAAGGTGAAAGCAGCGGTTTTTCCTGATCCGGTTCTGGCCATACCCACCACGTCTCTATTCTCCATGACCAAAGGGATAGTTTTTCTCTGGATTGGCGTGGGCTGTCTGTATCCCTTTTTAGCAACATTTGCCAAGATGAACTTGGAGAGACCGAACGAGGCAAACGACCCGGCCTTTGCCTTCTTGACGTTGGGATTGTTCGAGGCAAAGTACGATGCGATATCGTTGGCGTCCTTAGTGTTTTCTTCATCATCCGAGAGTTCCAACGAAGGGAACGCTTCGTTTGCTGGCTTTCTCTCATTAGTTTGCTTCCTGGTATCCTTGTTGGCACTCTTCTTTTGCTTTTTAAGAGCGGGTTCACCTTCCTCATCGCTGCTTATGACGTCTCTGAGTTCATTGTCATCGGAGAAACCAAAGTCTGAGTCCACATCCGAAAAATCAGACTCGTCTTTTGCCTTCAATGCTAACGAAGATGCAATATCGATATCCTCGTTGTCCGACATGCTTAGTATTGTCTTGTCTTAAAACACTAGTACTTCGCAGAGCATCGCATGAAAAAATGGGGGACTGCAGACTGCCGCGCTATAGTACTACAGAGATAGCCTAAAAGTAGAGACTACCCATTCTACCATATGTCTTGTGAATGTGATTTGTTTCTTAAAATCCTTGTGCTTTGTCTCTTTTAATCATAATATTTAGAGCCTTTTAAAATCATCAGGTTGTAACTCATATTTACTTCATCTTCCTTTTATTCATCTTCTTAACTCTTAGTACGACTTTGTATCTGTCACATTCGTATGACTTTGTATTTTTCAAAATTCAGTCGTCAAGGGTGCCCCACCTATATGCAATGCAAGGGAGTTCCTTCAAGTCAGGGCTGGTGTCGTGGTGTGATTTCTAGAACCTCTTTTTATTCTCAATAGGAATAATTCAGACTAGCCTATAGTCACGCTAAGCCAAAATGGTCTCAAACTCATCCATGCTTTCTAACTCATCCTGCTGAGTCACCTTCTTAATCACTTCCCGCTTGGACGACTCCAATATGTGTCCATCTAGGATCAACTCGTCTAATATATGGTAGGCCTTGGAAAAGCCAAAAATAATGTCTAGCTCACACACATTGCCGTACAATTTGTCCATCTGCTCCACGTACCTGTGGATGATTTCGAGAGCCAACAATCCGTTGTCCAGAGAGTCTATCCCCATGACAAAGAACAACGACGCATATCTTCTGTAGATAATCTTCATATCCTTGTATTCTAGAATGTTGCACATCTTGGCTCTTCTCGACAAGATGATGGTGGTCAACTCCCGGGTGATTTTGGTCTTTTCCTTTTGACTGCTGGCTTGGTACCACTTGGACAACCGCACCTTGCCTTGCCTAGATAGCAAAAGAGTAAAGTGGATGGCCATTTTTTAGGAGTCTTTTAGGGAATTTGCTTAGACGTCCTGTCTAGTACCTAGTAATTATGAACGGTTGAAAGATATGGATTGCAGACTATCACGGAGCGCAGCTATTGTTTGGTGTACTTTACTTGGAAACGAGTGAGACGGTGTACATGCAGGCACGATCGAGAGGGGCCACGAGTGCCATACCTGAACACTGTTTGCAAGGTTCTAAATTTTTCGTAATGTATTACTTTTAGGATTAATCTAAAAACTATATATAGGCGGTATTTATACAATTTAGAATTATCATGCTGAATGTGTTTCACCAGTGCAAGATCTGCGAACAAGATAATCTGTCAAAAAGCCAATATGTGAAGCAGTCATCTATGTAGAAAGTAATCAAATCAAGTCTCATTAGACTCGAGATCACTCAAGTTTGCTGGCACTTTCCTTCAAGTAGTCCATCTGCTGAGAAATCTCTTGGCAGAGATCAGCCCTGGGGATGTCCTTGAAATGATCAATATTCAAGTTGTTCTCACAAAGCAAAGTGTTCATGATATTCCAAAGATCGGACTCCAAATCCGTTCCCGTACGCCAAAGCATGCTCCATCCGTAAAGTCTATGTCTCCCATCCTCATCTATTGTTTCCCCTGCCATTTTGAGAGCCCAGGGATCTAGTTTAGGATAGTTTGCGTGAAGGAAAAGCATTTTGGGCTCGCCGATTTCCTTGATCTGTTTATCGAGCTCCTCGCCTGAAAATTCTTTCTCGGCTTCTTTTTTCTTGAGTCGGAGCTTATAATCCAGAACCGGATCATATTGTCCCATTCCATGCCCTTTGAAAACATCCTTCTTGACGTTTCCAAATGCTGACAAAAACTTGCCCACTTGGTAGAACGGCTTTTTAAGAACTATTGTGGCTGCGAGGAACGTTTCCTTGTCACCTTCACCCTGTGCACCCTGTGAGAACATAGGGTAGTAGTATTTAGGGCCATATGAGTTGTAGTAAAGAGCCAATAAAAGAGCTTTAAGATGCGTCTTTTTCGAAATCATTAGTTGGCCCGATTCCGACGATGGGTCGGGAATGGCTCCCACACGTTCATGGTATGGCACCTCCGAGAAGAAGTCAAGGCCTTTAGGCACAGGCATGCTCTTGTAAGCACCCCACTTTTCCACATATCTTTCGGTGACTTCAGTCGTGCTGATCTTTACACCCGCCACTTCGTAGAAACTGGGAGATGTAGACCGCCGCCAGTAGTCGGGCCACACAACCAAGCCGGATGTAGTAAAGGGTTCGGATTTAAAGAGGTGATCTGGTGCATACGCTGCAACATTATCACTGTCCATCAAAAGAACATTTTCGAAAGAGGAAAGCAAGATGGCCAAAGACTTGTATTGGTAGCCTTTGAAGGACAAGTGAGATGCAAACTCTTCGTTGTCTCCGTACAAATCAGTCAGGAGGTGTATGCACCTGGCATTTAAGTCAGGAAATATCTCGGAGCAGATGTTGATTTCATACTCTTCCGGACTAGGAATGAGAATTTCTATGGGCAAAACGCAGCCTTTATTCCGGAGGTTTTTGATGGAGAGGAGAGTCAACCAATTAAATTTGCCTCCACCCACGAAAACAATACCATCGTTTTCATATAAGCCAGTTGGAGCGCTCTCGGGAAGTTTGCTGACAATATAATCATGCGAAAGCTTCAAGGCCTCGATTTCTGTCTCGTTGACCTGGAGAAATGATTGTAAGTACTTTTCCGTGTGAACCGGATGCTCATAGACGTCATCGAATCTTTCAGACTCGACTTTGCCGTTGGCATAACGATCTAATTTGGAGGAGAAGGTAGGCTTGGCTGCCACCAAGTCCTCAAGAATGCCCTTGTAAAATTTGTGGCCCTCTTTCAACCGGGTCAAAGCTGCACCCGTTAAGCCAGAGTAGATGGACTCATGCTTCTCCGGAGTAAGACCAAATTTTTCGGTAGTTTTCTCCTTGGCTTTGCCATACAGCGGATCAACAGCTGGTTTTAACTTTGCAGCCTGTTTTTTGTCCCCGGCAGTATCAACCGGATCAAGCGTCAGCTCTTTTTCAGAAGAAGGCACAGTCTGTGAGGCCAGCGGGTCAAACGGCTTCGCCTCGGACTTATCTGAAGAAGACCATCCACAGAAGAATGCAGGCAAGAACCCACAGTCCTCAGGCACACGCACGGAAGGAAGGGCATTGTAGGAAGGCTCATGCCAAATGAACAAGAGGGCCATGAACAGTAAAACAGTGACCACCGCCATCACAAGCGACCTATGACGCCTGCGCTGGATGCGAGAGAATACAAGCATGTTTTTGAGCACGCTCATGTTGGAGGAATAGCAAGAAAAGCAGAGGGTATATATTGGTGGAGAGAGTCTAGTGGCCTAACAATCGCATCTCAAGCGAAATACCTGCACGCGCGTTAATCTTCAGTGCGTCCAGAAGTAAGTGGTACGTTCCTCCATACAGAAACAATAGGTTTTGAGGTACAGTGTTTTTCAAAACTATTCAAACCAGTGCGGCAAAACGATTCAAACCACACAAGCGAAATTAAACNAAAACTATTCAAACCAGTGCGGCAAAACGATTCAAACCACACAAGCGAAATTAAACAAACCAATAATTCAAAAAGTTTCGTACCCCCTTCGCACAGTCTTTCAAACCAAATGGCGTAATGTTTCACATCAACTTTCATTAGAATTTAATATTCAGAAATCGTAAATCTTGAGGATTACCTCATATGTACTTTATTTGGGAGTGTTGCATGTAGTAATCAAGGATCAAAAGGAACGGAATAGAACTGATTTAATTGTTATTCTGTATACAACAACTTGTTAAGGGTGTACGAAAATTTTTGAATTATTGATTTGTTTAATTTTGCTTCTGTGGTTTGAATAGTTTTGAAAAGCACTGTACGCATTATTTTGTATGCTCAAGAACAAGCAACACCGAATGATCTCAGCTGTTTAAACTTATCGGTAAGGCATTTAGGCCCCTTGGAAGCGGCGTTGGTGGACGCATGATCCATGCAGCGAACGAAGCATCACCTGCGGGCACAATAGAGTTGACAAGCTATTGAATACGTAGTTCGAAGCCAGTGTCAGCGGCATTTTTGATGGTTCTTTGAAGTAAAGGCGGTGAAGCTTGCAGATCTGTCACCCTCCTTAAGCTCTCCTTAGACTAAAAAAATAATATCTAGTGTTAGATCCACCATAGGCAGGTATTAAGAAGCCTCTCAGCCCGATTGCTACAATGGCCATTGCAAAAGCCATATCACGGCCATCGGCTATAGATGCACGAAGTACTATGATGGCATTTTCCAATATTCTGGAACAATCCTTACCATTGTTCTAGTGGAGAGTTTTTGAGGCCACGTTTCTCCCAAAGTTATTTAAGCCGCTTCGGTTCCTCTCTTTGAGGAACCATCAATGAACATAGTTTTAGTTAGGCATAAATGTATCAAAGAACATGACATCTAGAGTCTAAATCCCCTCGTCCGGAGTAAATCGTACCTAGAATAACGTTTCCTAGACCTGCTTAAAAACACCTAGAATACCTGCCCTAGAGTGATCCTCCTTAAAGTCACCTTAAAGGCACCTGCAAAATTCACTAGGCTATCTAACTAGGCTAATTCACCAAGTTACTTCATCAGGATGACCCACCAAGAATTATAGTTTACACCCAAAACCCGCCGAACATCGACATGAGCTGAGAAATTCGCTGTATGTCAAACAATCTAAGGCAGTCGCCGGCCAAAGTTTAATTGGATACAGGGTGTATGCACCGGACGTCAAATAAGCTTCAAGTCCCGCCCAGGAAACAAAACGTATACGCGGAGCAGGTGCCGGAAATGATATCTGGAAGAGGTCCAGATATAGAAGCAACAAGGGTCCGCAAGCGAAGGCAGGGAGCGAAAAGTACATCTTAATATGCATCTAGCAACACCCTCTTCTCATGGAACTCTCTAATGCAGAAGGCCCACGTTTTCGCACGTGCCTAAGCGGGCGGGTGCAAATTGCACTCCGCCGTTCAAAATATGGCCCACGAGCGCGCAAGCACTTGTCAGTGTTTCCATACATTTCACACCCAGCTCGCGGCTTCACTATTTCTCGCATCTTGAAATCTCACTGGATCTATACCATTCCCAAACAAACTTGCATACATAACCATCCTTCTTGTATACAAATCAAACGTGTTTGGAGCATCGGAGTCGCCGAAACGTGACCCTGGATAAGCACGATGCACTGGAATTTGAGAATGTAACTTAAATCGTGCAGGAGCTGGATTAGCCTTTCAACAATGTACTTTGGCACACATGTTAGAGTGAGCTTGTTAGTAGATTTTTGCGGCTTGTTTGGCTTTCTGCAGGGCTTCAATGTAACTGCAGACTAGCCTAAGGGATGAGGCGAAACATGTAAAAAAAGAGTCATTTTTGGGGAGAATGCTCTCTTAATTTGCCCCAGAATTACCCCAGTAGCAAGGTTGTAAATTAGTGTGCTTGGGGTGTCGCTTATAATTGAATTTGCGAACGAACATTACAACAATACAATGCAGGGAAAAAACATCACGAAATCTCACTGTACTAAACATTAGTTCTTCGTACTTTAGACGGGCCACAGGCAAACACAAACCATTCTGCTTTAAATCCACCCCTCCCGGCGTCTACACCATCTATTTGTTTTACACTCCCTCATACTCGTTGTATTATTTATTGTGGTCTCAGTACATGGAACCAGTGTTAGATACTTCTTTATCTAAACGCCCATCTCGCCTGTTTGATCACAAATTCTAAATCTGGATCTGAAACCACCCCGAGATATCCACAATCCATCCTCCAGTGATTCATACACATGTCATCTCTTGTATAGAGTCTCGTTTGTCATTCTTACACAATGGAGGAAGACCACAACAACCCCTCTTTGCAACTTCTCGATGAAGAAATTCCCGTGGTGACAGGAAGAAAAGCTGCCAGGTCTCTCCGCTTGTTCCGAGGTGACGGAAACAAGTTGGAGAACTTTATTGACTTAGAAAGCCACGACACCGACGACGTGAAGTCTACTAGCTCTGATTTGCCCTCAACTGAGCTATTGGCTGCTGCTGACTTCCCCGATAAGTTCGAAGGCAACAAGAAGCGGAGATCGGTCATTGAGCCCGTTTCTTCCGCCACATACTTCCCACATACTCCTGCTGACTCAACTAATAATTCCATCTTTCCTCAGGACGCAAATGTCCCCGACTTGATGTCCGAAACTGAAAACCTACAGCACCTTATGGCCGACTTAGAGTTCGATAGAGGCTCCCACGGTGACATCACCAAAATAAAGAAGCATTTGCGTGATGAGCAAGATGCCAAGCTCCAGCCTCCACTCATTCGACTGGACTCTTACCACTCCGATGCGGCGTCCCTTGCATCCGAGGGACCATTCAATGACAAGTTGCCTTCCATCGACGACTCATTCCCGTTATCTGTTGAGCTACGGCCTTTTAAAGATAACGTGGGAGGACACACAGCTATCTTCCGGTTCAGCAAAAAGGCAGTCTGCAAGGCGCTCATGAATAGAGAGAACTTATGGTACGAAGGCGTCGAGAAGAAGCATTTGGATGTTTACAAATTTATGCCCAAATATATTGGCGTGTTAAATGTCCGCTACTCAAGCACTGTTCAAGAGCCGGCCTCAAGCCCCAATCTCGGGCCCGCTCATCTGATAGATCCAGATCAGACGGCCATTTCACATGATGTTGAGCTTGGTGAACCACAATCACCGGAAGCACATTGCGGAGGTCGCCTCGAAGAAAGAAAGTCGTGTAGTGTGCAAACGCCTCCGGACCAAACTCCTGCTCTTTTAAACCACTCTTCATCCTTTGAGCACAAAAATGTGTCTTCATATCGCTCACCGGGAGGCGAAGATCCTCCAGAAGTATCGCTAGATGATAACAGGCATATGATACCTGACTTGCTATGGAAGAAATATCCTGGCAGTGCACCGTCGTCGTCACCTCTTTTAGATGAATACATCCAATCATCGTCTCTGGCTCCCTTAACAGCCTCGAAGGGGTCCCAGAAGAGTATTGGCTCAACATCAGTCAATAGGGACTTGCAAGCTGAAGTAATTCAAGAAGTGTTTGTGCCCAAGTCTCGCAAATCAGAGGAATTATTTAGCATGGATGATGATCATCACCATCCAAACCCTCATCAAGACTCTCACCCCGGGGACAATACGCCTGAAATTGTCATGCGAAAGCACACTCGTTTCGAAAGGTTCATTTTGCTTGAGGATTTGACAGCAGATATGCACAAAGTCTGCGCTTTGGACTTGAAAATGGGCACTCGTCAATATGGCGTGGATGCAACAGACAAGAAGCAGGAGTCACAGCGGAAGAAGTGTGCAGCCACCACCTCACGGGAACTTGGAGTCAGGGTTTGTGGACTTCAAGTATGGAACAAAGCCAAGAAAAAGTATTTCATGAAAGACAAGTATTTCGGGCGCAGTCTTAAAAGCGGAAGACCCTTCGCTAAGATCTTGGCCAAGTTCCTCTACGACGGCATGTCAACACTTTCGATTCTTACCAAGATTCCGCATATTATAGAACAACTTAGAGACCTTCATAAGTCGTTTGAGAACTTGAATGGGTACAGGATGTATGGGTCTTCAGTTTTGTTGATGTACGATGGATCAGCATCGGTTAAAGAAGCAAACATCAAAGTACACATTATTGATTTCGCTCAGAGCATGATTGGGGACGATATTGCAAACAATAAGTACAATAAGCCTCCAAAATACCCCAATGTGCCAGACAAAGGGTACCTTCGGGGGCTCGAATCTCTCATCAGATACTTCCAAAAAGTCTTTAAGATTCTCACGGGAGACGAGCTTGATACTATTATGGCAGGGGACAGTGAAGGGTATTTCCAAACGAACGCCGATAGATTTGAAAACCAATGCTACTGGATTAGCAACTACTTGGAAGAAGACGAAACAGATTCTGTTGACTCAGAAGATCCATTCGGCGTTGATTATGGTGTCCCAGATGATGAGACTTGCATATCTGATTAGTACAGAATTATCATAGATGACACACATATATAATCACAGAACTTATATATGCTATAAGCATTACAGTACGGTATTACAGTATTGGTTGTTTATTGAGTAAATAGTATGCACCCAAAAGAAATACTACCACGAAGCACTATATTCAAAATATCCGAGATTACCACAGCATGATATGTCTTTTGAGGTTCATTAGGGCATTGAAGAGAAGCTTACTCAGCCTGTCTCTTGGCAATCTTCTTGGCGTGAGTGGTCAAAGTACCGAAGACCTTCTTCTCTCTGTTCTTCTTTTGCTTTCTTTGTTGTCTGGATGGCTTCTCAACCTTCTCAGCCATGCCGTATCTGACCAATCTATAAGCTGGCTCGAATCTCTTGGCGTCAGCAACGGATTGGTAGATCAAACCGAAACCGGTAGACTTTCCTCCACCGAATTGAGTTCTGAATCCGAAAACGGAAACGGCGTCCTTGTCAGCCTTGTAGACATCGGCCAATCTTTCTCTCAACTCATCCTTGGACACGTTAGGTCTGTTTGGGTGCAAGACGTCGATGACGAATTGTCTTCTAGCCAACAATGGGTTAGAGATAACCTTTCTAGTTCTGATAGTAACGGAGTCACTCTGATGTTAGTAATGAGTTTAAAGTAGCAGAAAAGCCTTGAACGCGGGAATGTCCCTTGACATAGTAAGGGACGAGCTTAAACATGGACATTTGAACGGAAAAAAGTTTTAAAAAATCAGGAGAAGACATAGACTAAGACCTAAATGTTGTTATGGGGATCGGATATTCAATTAATGGCTTCAAAAGTTTTGATTTGGGGTTGGTGGTGGTGCTTCCATAATAGGCACCATGTAATGAAGATCGAGTAATGAATATTCACGTTTGGTTGCATGATAATTTGTCACATGGAATCGTTCAAGGCAGCTTCGTAAGTCATGGTGATGATTTATCACATACCATCTTGTTAATATTTGTGAAAGTTAGGACAGTGGAGCGAAGAAAAATTTGTCAAAAGTTTTTTGTCGTTTGGTGAGACTGAGCACGGCGCATGCAGGAAAAGGCTCACTCAGTGAGGAACAGCAGTCACGGTGCGCACGTGTTGGGTACGGCGCGCATCGCTCATCATGGAGTGTGTATGATGAGAGCGTTGCGAGCCCTGTGTGAGAGCCTGTGAGAGCCTGTGCGTAGTAAGTGCCAATAATCCAGGAAGCTATGTATTCGAGGTGGGTTTCTGGTGAGTTTCTGGCAATTGTCTGGCGATATTCTGGTAAGTTTCTGGGAGAAACTAATAAAAAGTTGATTCGGAGAAAAAATAATTGGAGGTTATTGAAAAGGTCGTGCACATACCAATATAATACTATCCAGTAGTAGCTACTCGAGTGCTGGGTGGCTGCACTGCACTGGTGCAGGACGACTGCAATCTCACCCTCTACGCTAGAGTTCGCAACCCATAACAATATCTATCAGCAATATACCAAGTTCATACAAAATAACTCAAGTCATTTTCATGGGAGGAGCTTACAGTCGGTTTCTTATAATTTTAATTCATATTTTAGTTTAACGTAAATCCTTCGTGTCAGTTGGATCATGAGTGAGATACTAGTGGAGAGCAAGTCTCACGGCCTTTACCTGAGTGTAGTTGTCCAAGACCTCAGCACCCATCTCTCTACCCATACCAGAAGCACCGAATCCTCCGAATGGAACGGTCTGGTGGAAGTCGTTGTAGGTGTTGATCCAGATGGTACCGGCCTTGAGTCTTCTGGCAAGGTCGATACAGGTGTTGACGTTGGTGGATTGGATACCTGCAGCCAATCCGTAAGCAGAAGCATTGGCCAATTCCACAACTTCGTCAGTGGTTTTGAACTTGTGCACAGTGATCACTGGGCCGAAGATTTCGTCCTTGACGATCTTCATGTTCTCACCGACATCACCAAAGATGGTTGGCTCAATGAAGAAACCCTTACCCTCAGCTCTCTTACCACCGGACAACAAAGTGGCACCCTCGGACTTTCCAGTCTCAATGTAGCCCAAGATCTTGTCCAATTGGTTCTGGGAGTTTTGAGCACCTTGCAAAACCCCCTCGTCGAATGGGTTACCAACCTTGACTTCCTGAGCTGCGGCAACAAACTTCTTGACAAACTCGTCGTAGATTCCCTCTTGGATGTACACACGGGAACCGGCACAGCACACTTCACCAGAGTTGTAGAAAATACCAGTAATCACGTTTTGAACGGCAACGTCCAATTGAGCATCGTTGAAAATAATGTGTGGAGACTTACCTCCCAATTCCAAAGTGACCTTCTTCAAAGTACCAGCACACTTGGCCATGATGGACTTACCAGTGGCAGTAGAACCAGTGAAAGCAACCTTCTTGATGACAGGGTGGTCGGTGATGGCATTACCAGTGGTCTTACCAAATCCGTTAACAACGTTCAAAACACCAGGTGGAAGAACGTTTTGCTCCTTCAACAAAGAACAGAGGTACAAGGCAGACAATGGGGTGGTCTCAGAAGTTTTCAAGACAATTGTGTTGTTGGTAGCAAGGGCAGGAGCAACTTTCCAGGTGAACATCAACAATGGGAAGTTCCATGGGATAATCTGTCCACAGACACCCAATGGCTCTTTTCTTGTGAAGTTGAAGTGAGAAGAGCCGGTCTCAATGATGGAACCATTGATTTTGTCGGCCCAACCAGCAGTAGATCTGAAACAGCCAGTTGCCAAAGCAATGTCACCTCTAGCGTTAGAAATGGATTTACCATTGTCCAAAGCCTCAATGAATGCGAAAGTCTCTGCATTTTCCTCAAGAATATCGGCGATTTTGTGCAATGCCTTGGCTCTAACAGCAGGGTCAGCATCAGACCAACCACCGTCGAAAGCAGCCTTGGCGGCCTTCACAGCAGTGTCGACATCCTCCTCCAATGCCTCGTAGACATCAGTGATCTCCTCCTCAGTAGATGGAGAGATGACCTTAAAGGTCTTGCCTTGCTTTGGTGCGACAAACTCGTTGTTGATGAACAAACCAGTTGGTTGCTGGTATTTGGTACCGTTTGGCAATGTCACTGGCACAGACAAGGGCAAGGAAGAGTATTTCCTGATCAAGGTTGGGAGAGATCTTCCCAAGGAGGATTTAATCATACTTATTTTGAGAATATTTAATTATATTATAAGAAAATTGGAGAAAAAAGGTAATTGGGGACATTTTTGGCCATTTTTATACTGCCAGGCGGGGAACTAGATGCACTACCTTCCCCCTCATGGTTCCCACATTTCTATGATGAACTAGGGCTAACGTACTGAGGGCTGCGGCCGAGAACGTCCTGAACATAAAGAAAACGCGAGCAGCCCTTCGGGTTTTAGCAAGCTACAGTTCAATTTTCTTCGATATCTGCAACTCTGTTTGAGAGAAGATAGCCGAAATTTCTCGCTTAAAAAGCGTCTACATTGATCAAATTTTTGTTCCATGTAACTTCGAGGTTTAATCCCACTTAATTGCTCGGATTTTTCCGATCCGTAGTTGCTATAATTTGGATGTTGTTTGAATTACCAGCACGTCTCGCACCCAGCGATGGTTGCTATCGCCGAAGGAGATTTCTAATCATTCTCGAGGAGGAGTCGCGCTGGCCGTAACCCGTCATCTTTTTTTAATTATTGAGTTTTTTTTTTTCCTTTACTCAAACTGGGTCACTCCCTATAGAACGCCGTTACGTTTCAGTCTCGGCGGGGGTCAAATTGCGGGCTGGCGTTTCATGTACGTTTCCTATTGTTTTAAGGTTTAGTGGATGTTGGGGCACCTGCACCCCGCATAAATGCCCTTCGGAGCTAGCGACGGGGGGCGCGTTGCCGACTCCGCTGTTTTTGGGGTCCTTAGTGGTCATGGGCTCAGTGATACAGACATTCTGTAGGTCCGAGAAAAAATATCCCCAAAAAAAAAAATAAACAGGGAAAGCCGTTACATAGGGCACCAGGGCACGGCCAATAAATTTCTAACCTTAACGGCCCCTCGCCTAAGCGCACCTAGTCAATTTTCGACAATTACAAGAACAATGGGAATATTAATTTCAAGCACATTGTTTACATTCAACCACTAGCACCACGTGTAGTACACTACCTAAGTACCCATAAAACAAGAGCCTATGCTGCTTGAGCACATGTGGATTACCTAAGCCCACGTAAATATGACATTCCTGCACCACCCCCCCCCACTCATCTACTAAATAGGGCATGTCTATAGCCTGTTCAAGTCTAGGCCTGTTATATCTAGGTCTTACAACCGAGGTGTAATTCCTAACTAGGAACTGAACGTCTTCCGAAACCCAATACCATGTGCACTTTATTGACAGGTTTGACCCATCAGCACGTTTAGTACACTGTATCATACATAACCTCTAAGATTTACATCAATATACAAGTAAGTACGCATAGTCCAAAATTTTGGTCAATCTAATTAAGGTCGGCTAGGAGGGCCCAAAAAACGGGCACCTGATTTGGACATTGGAATTTTCAAAATCTTAAATAAAGGACGAAAAGTAATCATACAGTTTCACTTTTGAAAGTGGTGACTAGAATTATATGGATATATGAAGGTATTTGATAATAAATATATGGTGGAAGGTCCGGATAACATATGGCTTCGTAACACACAAGATGCCATGCCCATGATAATCGCGAATACATGGCCATTCAGCACAGTGTTTTTCAAAATTATTCAAACCAGCGTGACAAAATGTTTCAAACCAAAAAGACAAAATGGTTCAAACCAAATCGCGTAATGTTTCACACCAACTTTTATTAGAATTCACTATCCTGAAAGCTTAAATCTGGAGGATTGCCTCATATGTACTACATTTGGGAGTCTTGCAATACCAATCAAGGGTGAAAAACGGACGGAACTGAACTGGTTTCCTTATTATCCTGTATACAACAACTTGTCCATATGGTTTGAAAGATTGTGCGAAGGGGTACGAAACATTTTGTCGCGCTAGTTTGAATCATTTTGTCGCGCTGGTTTGAATAGTTTTGAAAAACACTGTACTAAAATAGGGTCAATGCCATAATAACTCCGGTACCACCATGAATCCGGTATATAATATATATATATATATATATTTCCAGTAATGTCACTGAAAATAGTTTTCTATTAAAAGATCCGTGGATCCGCTTTCTAAGCCCCAGTCCCCAAAATATCTGGGTTCGTTCGTGAGCCTATGCTCGGATGTACTGATGGGTGATATGCGTCTTAGGTCTTGTCTATTACATCATGCGCGTGTATCTCATCACCACTGCTGCCACCTTCACTCATCACCATGTCGCAGGGAATGTGGATTAAGGGGCCAGTATGTGGGGTGGAAAATTGCCGGTCCAGGCTCTGGCGGCTGAATGCAGGCCAGAAGTTCTGCCAATACGGTCACGTGATGGAGGGTAACATCGAGATCGATGATGATGACGGTGAGTCCTATACCCAGACCAAACGTTTGAATATCCAGATATCGGACACTGGCCATGCTTCCCGATACTCAACGCCCATTACCTCGGGCCCAGGCTCAAAAGCTGACTCCAGGCTCTACGGGGAGGAGGGTCGTGTCTACCACTGGGCATGCCTCCAAAGACTCATCCAGGGCATAACTTCACGCACAGTTCGCCATCTCTACGGGTACTTGCTACCGGATACGCTCGAGGTGTTCTCTTCCAGGGTGTCTCGTGCCACCAAACTTCTATGGATGCGGTGTGTGAGGGTATCTCAATCAGAATCAAGTCCGGTGGTGTTGGACTTGTTCGCCATAGTGTATTTGGCCTTACGACAAGTGAACCAGTACCCCGTCTATCTAGACGACTACATGCTAATGATGAAGAACAACAAGGTGCCGCTCCTCAATGCTTCGTCCCTTCTAAGCCCCGAAATGCTCAAAAAGTGTCCCATGAGAACCTTTGCTAGTCTACGTGTAAAGGCCATTCCCATGGCAAACAGATTCATCAAATTAATACAACAGTGGACCTTTCGGCTCGGGATTCACGAAATGGATGCCTTTCCCATGCATGACTTCTATCCTTTGGTATTCAAAACGTTCCGAAGTCTACGACTTCCTCATGCTCCATCTTTACTTGCACAATATCACGAGCTTTGTACCGATACTACGGGTGGTTTTTTGGTGCTTCGAAACTCGACGTTTTCCCCTGAGCTTCGTTGCGTGGCCATGATGTTTTATATCTTGCGCCTTTACTTCCATGAGTCTCCAACGATACCAGATCCATCACCATGGAAGACATGGCTCTCCAATCAAGTCCCTGCGGAGTTTCCCTATGATAACGAGAGCTTCCAGAGCATGAGCTCAGAAACCTTGCTTGACCTCTCAGATAATCAAGTCTTGAAATATAGCGATTGGGTATACGAGTTGCTTGTTCCGGAAAGGCTCAAGACGGATGGAGAAGGTCTCAGCATTATGGAGCGAAAAATCCACCAGATCTTCAAGTACACACGCGAGAAAGTACAGCCAGAGACGCAATCTACCGCGGAATCCGATTTTACTAGTGTGACTAATTCATTGACTCACACCGAAAAACTTGACATGGAGAAAACCCTAGTGGCCCATTTTGTTTCTCGCTTTGGTATCCAAGCTAGAACGCTCCGTACAATGACTGCGAAAATACAGCGTGAATTGTACGTGAGGATGAAGAAACGGGGCCTCTTGATCCCGCTCCTACCCACAGCATGGCCCAGGTCCAGCGTACAGGCCGATACTTAGAGTCCGAATGGACATGTATAATAAAAAGTACAAAGCATTTTGCGACTAATTTAACAATATCCACCCAAAAAGTATTCACTTCCTTTGTTCTTGCTTCTAGTGCTACGGCAGTAGTCTACTGCATACATGAGCGCGATGGTGTTATGATAATGTAAGTGACCTTTCCACCATATATCCAAATCAGCTCCTGAGATGGAAGATAAGCAAGCAGCTAATGTGAAACCGAGTCCCGATTCGAAGGAAGTCAGTGTCGCCGAATCCTTAGAAGGTACTCAAATCTTTAGTAATTCGTTGGCTGCCTCGAACGACTACACTGAACCTGAGGTCAATAAAGATCAGCACGAGGACTTAACTGATATCAACCAAGATGACGAGGAATCTGAACGCGTCACCAGTGTGGGCTGGCCCCATGTGGAACAAGAGACAGAAGTCAGTCCAGCAATTTCAAGGGAGCAGACCCCTGACCCCGATAGCGACGGGGCATCCTTGTATACCGACCTGACGCCTGGATCGCCAGACTCGGATGCAGACTACACATCCAAACAACTTCCGTCTCTAGCTACAGATCGTGCAGTCAAGAAATTGAAGCTAGATACTGCAGGCAATACTGCTAGCGAAACGGCTCCCGATGCTACTTCAACCAGGCCTTTTGTGGATGACCAAAATACTGCCAACAGCCACCGGATTTTGGACACTCTTATCACCAAGACATCGTACACTAAAAGGGTATCAAGCAAATCGATCGACAGACTATGGGCTAACCTAGATCGGCCTGCGCTCCAATCCTTGCTTCTTTTGTTCGAGATGTCTATGGGCAAAACCATCGAACGCTTCGAGGGAGGCGACGACAATGATCCCAAAGTGGCAGAATGCCAGCGGATACTCACAGAAAATTGGATGAGCGAACGGCTCCCGAAGTCTTTTTTGACAAGGCTCAATGTCACGAAATTACCACCCTTGAGATCATTGATTCTGCGGATCAAAGGCATCAGGAACGACGATTTCGATCCTCTCAACATCGATCAAGTCACGCAGCGAAAAGGGGCATTTGAGTCAATGCTCCTGGCTGAAATGAAGCAGCTAGCAAGTTTGGAGGCGTACCTTAAGTCCCTTGAGGACGTGTTCAATCTGGATTCCGAGTATCTCAGGGACTTCAAGAAAACGGCTGCTGCTCAAGAAACTCACATTCATCAAGAGAAAGAGAAATACGAAAAGCAGCTCAATTTGCAGCATTCACTGCTGCCTCCTCCAGAAATCAAGTTGCGCAAGTCAGACACGGAGATATTGGATCCAGATGCTTTAACACGTCCCAGATTCGATCCCAATACGGACCCTGATGTGAAAAATCTTTTGGGAAAGATCAACGAGAAGATCGTGAAAAATAATCTCCCTATGCCACAGCTTCTTAAGTTATGCGATGACTTGGACGTAATTCAGGGGCAGTTGTACTCGAAACAGGTGAATCAAGAATTCAGTGCTTCAGGCTCCAAGACGACCTAAACTTCATTTGAAGCTCAATCAATGTATACCCAAAATACCGTGACGAAAAAGATATCCTTGTTGACTACCTTGAATGTGAAATATCCGTCTTTGCTCTCGTCCCAAACGGCACTGACAGAAGAGCGCACGGCGATTTCAGATTGGCCTGACTCATCCACGGCAACCTTTGTCACCGAGACCAAGAACTTGTGCTTTGCGCTTTTCAGGCTCAACTTCTCTGCCAAGACATTGCTGAAAGCCTTCAGGTCGTCCAATGTTTCAATGCGCTCATTAATGAGGTCCCTCAAGTATTCTTCGGTGGCAGGTGCCTCTTTAGGCAGTGAGGATGCAGACAATTCAACTGACATGATGGAAGATATGATAGATCTGATGGCGTATGAAACTCATATGGCCGCGCATTTATCCAGCCGAGAACACGCGGCCGTGGAGCATGGCATTTCGCACCTACTTTTGCTACCATCACTACGTCGACATTCTATACATAACATAGTATAGTCTAAGAATAGGCATTACATAACAAGAAAAGTAAACGCTTTGAAGCGAAGCTAAGATTTTTCTGCACCTGCATAAAAACGTCGGAAGTTGGAATCAGTCTCGACCCAAGCAACGGTCCCATGGTCAAAACACTGTCTGGATTTGCTGTGTTCCTTGGTGACTCCTTCTCCTTTTCATAACTCTATGAAAAAAATACACGTGACCTAGCGGGCGTAAATTTGCTTTCAAAGCAAATCCTGCCCGTAGATCATCCCAATAATCTCGGGCAGACTGATTTTCAAAGCCCGAAAATATTTGTTCCAAGCACGTATTGGGACTCGCTTTTTCGATACGCGCACCGTCTACATCACTTAATAAGAGCGCAGTACGCGGGACAGCTTTCAGGTTAACCATCACATGAACTTCTTCAGAAAAAAGTACACAGACACCGGTCCCTACTCTGACCAGGACAGTGGATCCGAGTCCACTAAGGAAACGTCGATTTCAATGACGTCTTCCAAAAAAGGCTTGATCAAGTGTCATACCCCATTCGAGAACCCTCTCAACCCAACCAAGCCTGCTGAGAACAACCTCAGCGAGAGTGAGCAGAAGTGCTATGACGAGGTTCTTGCCCACTTCGATCAATTCGTGCTAGGCGAAATGCCTATTAATGACAGTGTGGGTGCAGCCATGCATCCTGTGATCGATGAGGAAAAGGCGTGGTTGACTAAAGAATGTTTCTTGAGATACTTGAGGGCCACCAAGTGGAAGGTGCCTGCTACAATCAAGAGAATAGAAGAGACGCTCATATGGAGACGTACATTTGGTATCACCGATTTGGGGACTCTCACCAAGGCTAATAAACTTCTCACTGCAGAGGTTGTTGAGGCAGAAAACGTGACCGGCAAAAACCTTATACTTGGGTACGACATCGACAACAGACCCTGCTTGTACCTCCGTAATGGGTACCAGAACACATCTGCATCCATAAGACAAGTACAGCACTTGGTGTTCATGTTGGAGAGAGTCATTCAGTTCATGCCCGCAGGTCAAGACACTTTGGCCTTGCTTATAGATTTCAAGGCTGCACCAGCCCATTTACAGCTTTCATCGAAGTTTCCATCGCTCAGCATTTCGAAGCAAGTCTTGCATATTTTACAGAATCACTATCCCGAGCGTTTGGGAAGAGGCTTGTTTACGAACATTCCATGGATCGGCTATACTTTTTTCAAGCTTGTTGGTCCTTTCATTGATCCTTACACCAGGCTGAAGACCATCTACGACCAGCCCTTCGAGAATTTCGTGCCCAAAGAACAATTGGACAAGGAATTCAATGGAATGTTGGATTTCGAGTATATCCATGAAGTATACTGGACGAAGATGAACGAAATAGCCGATAGGAAAAAGGCGGTGGTGACAGAAAACTACAAGAAGTTGGGAGGAGGTATTGGGCTCAGTGAGTTTAACCTTAAGAGCACATCCATCTCCGAAAGTGCACCTGCTTCCGAAAAAAAAAGTATGGGAAAAGACCAGAGCTCTCAAACTGATAAGACGGCATAGTTGGCGCGATCAAAAAGCTGGCATCATATTTAATAGATTTAGTATTTTAATCAAAACCGTTTTCGCGATCTCTGCGTGCTGGAAGTAAAAGCGAGTGAAAACCCACCCTCTGGCCAAACGTCATTCCCAATGTACTCCTTGACCTTCATCTCGCATGATGCCGAGTTTCGAAAAGAGGACGTCCAGTCCATGGAGGCCCTAGTCTTGGAATTGGCTGTCTCTGTGCAGTCCAAGAAAGAGCTCTCCAAGAATAGAGTCTACGACTACGAAGTGGACACCTCGAACCCAGATCTAATACAAACCTTACTTGTGAAGAAAAGAGACCAGGGGTTGGGATATGACATTTTCTTCCAAAAGTTGTCCGAGAGAAAAAACAAAAAATTGTTCATTTTCGATATGGACTCTACTCTCATTTATCAAGAGGTGATTGAGTTGATCGCTGCGTACGCCGATATCGAGGACAAGGTGGCAGAAATCACGCAGAGGGCTATGAACGGGGAGTTGGACTTCAACGAATCTTTGAGAGAAAGAGTTGCTTTGCTCAAGGGTATCGATTCCTCCACGCTCTGGGACGAATTGAAGGGTAAAATTATCATCACCAAAGGCGCTCGCACCCTTTGCAAGGTCTTGGCCAAATTAGGTGTGGTCATGGGCGTTTGTTCTGGGGGATTTTTACCATTGGCTACGCATGTCAAGGAACAATTGGGTTTGCACTATGCCTACGCTAACACATTGGGTGTGGATGATACCATGAAACTCGATGGTACCACCATAGGATACACGGTGAATGGTGAAAAGAAGGCCGAGCTTCTCCTTGAAATCGCTGCCAAGCATGGCTTGGATCCTGCCAACGCTGTGGCGGTGGGAGACGGAGCCAATGACTTGCCTATGATGGGTGTCGCCGGCTGGGGTGTAGCCTGGAATGCCAAACCAAAGGTCCAACGAGAGGCCCCTTGCTGCTTGAACACAGTCTCCTTGTGTGATATCCTTTACATCATGGGATACGAAGATCAGGAAATTGAAGCTCTTGCGCAGTAACCTATCCGTGTTAATGTATAAATGCATATCAGACGCTTTTGATCGTACCTCTCACCACTCCCATGACACCATTCATCAAGAGAACGTCCTGGCCTTCCTTCAACATATCGCGAGTGATAGCACCTTCCTTGATTAAATTCTTCTTAAGGAGAAAATGCCTCGTGACCCCACACAAGCACCCGGAGGTGAGTTTTGGCGTGATCCAGTCTCCAAGCATCTTGATGGCAATATTGGTGATGGAGCCCTCCATAACCTCTCCCGTAGTATTGACTAGAATCACTTCTTCTTTATTTGAATCTCCTGGTAAACATCGGGCCCGGCATTCGTTGTACACCACTCGATTAGTGGTCTTGAACGACGTGTATGGCGAGGCGAGCACAGGTATTTCGTCCACGTAGATATTGTACCGGTCCTCCTCTGAAAACAGATCCTCCAAGCCGTCGAGAAGGTTGTCTCTAATAGGAGTCTGATATAGCTCCACACGAGCATCGCCATTGATTCCGATGAGCAAACGCACTTTGAGCGGGGCTTGGAGAGACACTCCTGACTCTTCCAAAGACGAAACTAACTTATGGAAGATCTGGTCTTCTTCCACCACTAGCTCTTGAGGTTCATTTATGAAAGGAGAGCCAGGACAACTTCTGAAAAAATTCAAGGTGAACTTGATCCTTTCGATGTGTTCAGGGAGGAGAAAGAACGAGCTCTTTTGCACGTCGACAATGGCCTCGGGAATCTTGCGGGTAAGATACGGATCGTATCTGATGGTGGCCAAGATCTCTAGGTCTTCGGGAACTTCGAATTGGGCTGCCCGGTGTAAATCTTCAATTGTTTCAAGCATGAATACTTGTATGGTTGGGATGGGCTGATGCTCGAGGTACGGTATATATAGTGAGCATGCACAGCGGTACCCCGCGACCTACACCTCCATTTCTATCTAGATCCTTAAATAATACATGACTAATTAGTATGGCCTGAAGCGCTTTTTCTCCTTCATCAACTTGACTCTCTCCTGGTCTTGTTTGAACTTCTGCAACAAATCGTTCATCTCTGCCTTTTTCTGTTCTCTCAACTGGAACCGGTAGAAGTCATCCTTCTCCTTTCTCTTGGCCTTCTTCTTGGCCTTGTCTGCCTCTATTTCCTGTAACCGTTTCTGCTTGCCCAAAATATCAGCTTTTGTCTTAGATTGGGTTCCCACAACTAATGTGAAACCATCTTCATCAACTAGCTCTTTCTGCAGTCTCAAGTCTTGTCTAGAATCTTCTTCGGCCTGATTAAAAAGCTCTAACGACCTTGACACCATAGCGGATAGTTGTTCGGAATCATAAATCTTGGATTTCACTCGTCTCATGATGTACTCTGTGCCCAAAGGCTGGCTGGGCCAGTCCGACACTTTTCCCTCGTTAGATACTTTTTTTAACGAGTTTAATGCTAATGAAAAGGACGCTTTGTCTATGAATGTCACAAGACTGCAGTTCTTGGGTAATTTCAGAGCAGCCTCACTGATGCCATCTTGAACGTCATACTTCAACTCACTGGTCAACTGCGTGAGGTTTAAGTAAACACCCTCATCGATCTCGTTTAAAGCACTGGGTACAAATGACTCGACCGTAGCACCGATAGCTACCTGTTGGAAGAACTTCTTGACGCTCTTGGTGTTGCTTTCGATGGGCATATTGAAGACGAAAAGCAGCCGTCCCTCCTTATCCGATGAACTCTTGCCTGCTTTCGCCTCATGTTTTCGGAAATATATATAATGGTTTCCGCTGCTTTCCGGTAGCTTGACCTTAAGGATCTGGAACCCTCTGATTTCGCTCGACAGGGGCATGATATGGTGGCTTAAAGGTGGTTTTCTCTCATTTTTTCTTAGCCTGATGACCCGCACCAGGCCAAATTGTCCTACATAGTTGCGCGACTCCATGTTTACATCAGTCATTGATCTAATCAACCCATAATCATTAATACAAGTGACATCGAGTCATTAGGCAGTTTACGTCATTATGTCCCAAATGACAGCGGCAGCCAGCCGAGGCCGCAAGAAGGATTCTATAGAGCAGTTCATAGAAATGCCCCAGATCATCCTTGAGAATAGTCTCTCCAAATTGCGATATATGATCCTCATAGAGGGCCTTTCAATCCCAGAAGGCTACGAGCAATGCCCTTACAGATCATATGTTTGGTCTATTCTTTGCAAGGTCCCGGTGTATCCAAGTCACAAGTACGCCAAGCTCCTATCAAGCGTTGAGAAGAAGCTCTCTCCCGAACTCTACCAGAAGATCAAGAACGACACTTTTCGAACGTTGATGAACGACCGAGTATTCCACTCAAGGGTTTCTGAAGACACCCTCATGCGGATTCTCTCGGTGCTAGCCATCTCAATTCCGGGAAACCATGTCGGCTATGTCCAGGGCATGAATGTGTTATTGGCTCCCATTGCATTCACCTTCTATAAAAGTGAACCCCAGGCTTTTGCAGTGCTTCACAGTTTAATCACCCAGCAAATTCCTCTTTATATCACCCCCAACTTGGATGGTGTGCACACGGGTTTGAGTCTTGTGGACATAGTCTTGAAAATCATAGATCCAGTCCTAAGCGACTTTCTAGATTCAAAGTTTCTCAAGGCCGAAATCTATGCATTTCCCTCGGTCCTCACTCTTTGTGCTTGCACCCCTCCCTTAAAGTCTTTGATTAAACTTTGGGACTTTCTATTTGCATATGGAACTCACATGAATATTCTATTCATTGTGGCCCAACTTATTGTTAATCGGTCCGTGTTGTTGAAGTCTTTACAGCCAATGAAAGAGTTGAGAAGTTTCCCGAACTTGGACGAAAACAACATCATCAAATTGAGTCTTAGTTTCATCCCGGCCCTTCCAAAAACTCTCTATAGTTTGCTCATTAGACATGGCTTTGATCCCAACGTTCCAGGAGAGCTAAAGGTATTCATGAAGGAGAGCAACCTCTAAAGCAAGCCATTTAAATAATCATTGTGGTCATAAAAGGCGCATAACACAGTGCGGTCATTATACGACCGTCCGGCCATTCCCATCAATGCACGAAGGGCCACTTTCTCATCCTCAAACTCAACGTAGACTTTACCCATGCCTTTAGTGGCTAGTTGTGAAATACCTGGGACGTTTTCCTGAGCGTGCTTGGGGATCTTTATCGACACAACTCTCCCAAATAAAGACGCTTCCTGGTGAATGTCTTGTTCAATAAATCCGTAGATATCGTCATTTGCCAATTCTGCCACCGTAATGATGTTGATGAGTTGTATGACACGCAGCTTAGGGTGATATGGAACATACTCATTCCGCACCAAGGCTTTCAAAGTCTTCATCTCAATAGGACAGTCTTGCATGCTGGTTTCGACGGTATTGTTCTCAGTCACCTTCAAGCATGCGAACTTAGCCTCCAAGACCATTGGAAGACTCCTCACCCTTTCCAAGAGTTGCATCGTATGCTTTACAGCTGCTTTGGTGTTGGGGTGTTCTTTGGCATGAATGAAGAACTCAACGAACGCAACGCCCATGGGTTCCTTTGTGCCCACTTTTCTCACATTCTGAAAGGCCCTCAATGGAGCTATCTCATTCAAAGCATCCACAAGTCTGGGTTCCTCGCAGTCTTTCTCTAGTATGAGAGTGAGCTTTCGGGGATTGTCGATCACTTCGTCTTTCACCTCATCTGAAGGTCCATATGGTGGAAGACACTGTACCACGTATTCGCCCGGTCTGGACATATTCAAAGTCAATTCTTCCGAAGAGTTTGAGCTATCGCCATTGTTCACAGAACTTTCTGGGTCGATCTGATGTGTGATTCTTAAATCACTCATGGGTATAGACCTTCCATCCAAGGCGAGGGCCAACGTGGCGCAGACATTTGTCTTGAATTCGATAATTAATCTCTTGTCGTCCTTGGTTTTTCGACTTTTTTCAATATTCTTGTCCAAGTGTGTACCCTTTATATCAGCGGAACGGAGGTAATTGTTGAAGTATTCAACGAGTTTCAAGTGGTCAACAGTCAGGAAGTCCACGTTTTCAATCAACACGATACACGAATTCTTAGCGTCCAAAGGATCAATTTTAGATTTGGCCGCAAGGAGTCCCACCTCGGCCAGCGTGCCATCCTCAAGAACACCTTCTAGTTTGGTGATATCCACGGGCCTAGGTGCACCCGGAAGAGGAAAAAGTCCCGAAAGCTTGGCTCTCTGGGAAGTGACATTTTCAAATCCTTTCGGTATTACGCCCCACTGGGTTTCTGTGACATGGTAACTCTCGATGGTTGGGTACCGGAGTAATGAGATCAAACGGCGCTCGTACTTCTCGAATAGTTTCTTATTGGACAACCCTAGATCCGGATCGGTGTCCTCTTGTGCATTTTTTCCAGCTCGATTGTGATCCTCTCTCGTGGGCCTAGGCAGTCCTCTGTGGCCCCGGCCTCTGTGGTCGCCTCTGTAGTCACCTCTGGAGGTTTGCCTAGGGTCCCATCTCTGGTCTTTTCCATCATGGCTTCTGTATCCTTGTCGGTAAGCCCTGTTTCCTCTCTCATTACCTCTCTCGTTACCCCTTTCGTAGGATCTGTAATCCGCGGGTCCTCTGTATTCTCTCCGGATATCGGAACCCCGGGTATCTCTTTCTCTTCTATCACTGAATCTCTCACCAGGTTCTAGCTCTCTTCTTCGGCTTGCCTCGTTGTTGGTATATCTTTCATCCCTGTATTTTTCGTACGGATCGTTTGCACTCATTTCTGCTGGTCGACCCTTCTTATTGTGTGGAAGGGATACTATCTAATCGAGATAAGTGATGTAGAGAAGAGTAAGCTAGACTTATTTTTCGCTCCATTTCAGACGCGCATATCTTCAGCGCTGTGGCCTACGACACTTCATCAGAGCCAAGAATAGATGATATTGAAAAACAAAATACTACTACAAGGCTACTCCACGAATTGGATACGTCTTAACAACGTAGAACCTATACTTCATCGGTATGGGGATGCTCACAACTCGTCATGCGTAGTATCAGGCTCGTCCCCAGGTTGAGAATCGACTGGCTGATTTTCAATAACAGTCGAGTTCTTTTTATCCGCTGGCTCTTGACTTCCGTCAATAGAGTCAGCAGTGTTGTTTGCCGCGGCAGCAGCCTTCTCTTTCTCCTTTTCTTCCTTCAACTTTGCCTTGAATTCCTTAGCGGCCTTTCTCTCTCTCAATCTCTCTATCCTTGTGAGCAAATATTCGACCCGCTGCTTGTGCAACCTCTGAAGCTCCACGATGTCTTCCGTCATTAGCAACAAGACAGACATCACAGCTTCTTTCTTTTCAAATCGTTCTTGTTTGGTGAGTTTCTCAAACTTTTTGGGTGCAAGGCTTGTCATCTCAGAAAGTGCTTTCAAAGATTCCTTGAAAGCAGAGAAGTGCTTGTCCAATTTGAGTTCATCTTCTCTTTTAGTGCCATAAAGTTTAGCCATGATTTTGTCATTTTCAGAATCAAAGTCAAACGATTCTTCCTCGTATTTGTCTCTGATTTTCTTGATCTGGGATCCGTATTCCAAGAGGTATTCTTGAACTTGCAGACTCACCTCATTTCCTTCCTTCAACAGTTTCTTGAGTCCATCTAGAGACAAATCTGTGCTTAACATTTTCAATCTGAGATCCATCTTGGATTTGGTCTCATATACCAAAGCCATCTTTTCTTTGACCTCCTTCTTGGTAGCGTGGTCAGACTCGTACTCAAGCCATTCGACAATTTGGTCAGCGAGAGCTTTACTGGCGTCAACTTCATCGCTTCCGAGCTCTTGTGTGAGAGTTTCGTAGTGGTCATCGATATACGATTTCAAACTGTAACAAGAGCTCTCCACCAAATTCTTGTCCATTTGCAATTCAATCTTTTCCTGTTCCTTGGCGCTCAATTGACCCAAGAATTCAAGTTTCTCCCTCTTCTCTGAAATGGAGTATGGGCGTAATTTTGTGAAGGTAAGAGGTGGAATTCCAACTTTGACTTTGTTCAGCTTTGGCTTCTTTTTCTTGAAAACAGTGGAGTTTGATGCCGTGGATGAAGGTTCTTCTTCTTCAGTAACATTTCTGTTGCAAATAGTTTGGAGCTTGCTCAAGGAGAACACTTTGTTTTGGTTAACAGTAAACTCTCCAACCAATTCCAAGTCATCAGCATTGCATTTGAGCTCATCTGACTGTTTGATAACATTGTGAACCTGGTAGGTTCCAAAGTTCTTCCCGTTTTCGTACATTTCGATAAAAACTTGGTCTTCTTTGACATTTCCAAAGGAAATGCTGGTGGAGTTTTGTGACACAGAGCCTCTTTTGAAAGAATTTTCGATTTTTCCTTCGAATCCCACATCAAAATCACTTAATATTCTATCGTGGAGAGTCACGTCCATTCCAGTGCCAGTAATCATCTTCAATTGGTATGCCCTCATGGTGGTTCCCAAAGCACAAGCCTCGTCGGTATTCAATGTTTTGGCGATTTTTTCTTCACCACCCAAAAGATTCACCAATTCTTTTTGAATAAATGGAGTTCTGGTAGAACCTCCATTCAAAATCACGGATTGAATGTCCTTGATGGTTTTTGGACCCGTGATGGAGTTTTCGAGAGCAGTAACAATAGGTTGAGCAACACGTTCCAGAAGTTCTGAAGTAGCCTCCTCGAACTCCTTTCTGGTAACAGAGGCCTTGAAGTCTCTGTCGTCATAAAAGCTCTCCAAGGAAACCCGGTAGTCCGAATTGGCAGACAAAATAGTCTTGGCTTTCTCGGCAGCTTCAGTCAACCTAGCAGCTAACTTTGGAGGCAATTCAAAAGTGGATTCCAATTTAAATTGTTCCAAGAACTTGCTGAAGAGGATGTTGTAAACGTAGTTAGTCAATAACTCACCACCGAACAATTTATCGTAGCCCACAGACTCCACGTCCACCACAATAGTCTTATTCTCGTAAGCTACGTACGAAAACAAAGTTGCAGTTGTAGATCCAGAGCCAGCGTCATAAATAATCTCGTAGACTTTCTCACCGTTGTAGTCTTCAGGACGGAACTTCTTGCCGGAGATGTAACCTAAAGCGGCAGCCGATCCTTCATCGACCAAACCCAAAATTGACGAGAAATTTGCCAATTTCAAAGCGTCCAAGTAAGCGAGTCTTGTGATCTGATCAGCAAATGGAGACACCGAGATGGCCACATCCTCAGCAATTGGTCTAGCTTGAGTGTGGGAAACTAAAGCCTTGAGAGCACGCTGCTTCAAGTTGCTCAAAGACATGGCCACGAGTTCTTCCACAGAAAAAGTATGGGAGTGGCCAGAAGGACCCAAGTTGAAAGACACAGAGTCGCCCTTGATTTCGTTCTCAACAATTTCAACCCCATGGTGATGCTTCAAGTACTCAGCAACATGAATGTCATCAATGGAGTTTCCCAAAAGATTCTTCAAGTTGGCCGCACAAGAGTCAGGGAACCTGGTACATAGAGAGCCTATTTGGGAGCCATAAATACGCTCTATATCCTCCAAATGACCATCCTTAACGAAGGGCTTCAAGTAGATGGTGGATGCGTCTTTTCTTTTGCCCTCGTCCGTGAAAATAATCTCAAACGGAAACCCAGGAGCCACCATCATGGCCTTGGTGTACTGGTGGCCCAAATCAATACCTACGATTGCAGCGGAGGCCAAAGCTAAAGAGCTCAATGCAGTGAAGAGCTTCATTTCGATGCAGAAATCACGCTGTGAATATGGTGTAGTGATGGAAAGTTGTGAAGGTTCTAAATTGTGGAGTAAAGTCCAACTTTCGCATCAGCGAATTGGTGTGCAGGCCGTCCATTTTGAACACCTGTCAGGAGCGAATGGTGGCACAGACACCCATGTAAAGCTTTTACTTTGGATAATAAAGCCTGTATGAATCGTAGCGTTGATATTTTAGCTAAACTTAATTTTTTTTTCAGCTTCAAACGTGCATTTTAGCCGCAATACAAGGTGGGATTGTAAAGAAGTGAGACTTTCCAAAAGGTTTTTAGCTACAAATTGGCAAGAGAAGATTTTGGGCCTTGCAAGAATATAGTCATACTATTCAGCACCTAGTATATGCTGATTGTTGTGCTTCTAACAGTCACTGGCAGGCCGGACTTAGCAATGGGCATGAGCAATCGCGCACCTGGCAGAATGCCGAGCCTACCTCGTTGACAGACTGAAGCCGACATGCCATCGGATAAGCCGTGGAAAAGCCGCCGATGAAAACGGCAATTTCCAAAGAATTCTAGCCTGAAAAATTCCCCCACCCTTTGCCCGGTTGAAAATGTCCTTTCTACACAAATAACTTCTTTCATCCGCTTTTACTTTCTGTTTTAACAGCTAGCATAAGGCACGGCAGCGGGGCAGAAAAATGAGGGAAAAAAAGATGCGTCTTACATAAGAAAGCCCATCTCGCTACTGTGTCTCACCAATCTGGGTACAGGCCTACGAGCATCTCCCCAACTATTGCCTACTGGTCAAAGTGTCAGTTAACAGGACTAGTCAAGTTCCATCGCATCTCTTTTCCCTAATCCCCCTAGAAAAAAAAAATTGAATTCACCATGGACTCCGCTGACGTAGAGGCATCCAAGATGTACATTAACTACAACAACATCCACCAGTTGTGTCAGGAGACCTCTGACAGAATCAAGGCCTTCAAGCCCGACTTGATTATTGCCATCGGTGGAGGCGGCTTTATTCCTGCCCGGATGTTGAGAACCTTCTTGAAGGAACCTGGTCAGCCAAACATTAGAATCATGGCTATCATCCTTTCCCTTTACGAGGACATTGGAACTGTAGGCACCCAGGTCGAGTCGGTGGGTACTCAGGTAGTGAGAACCCAGTGGATTGACTATGCCCAATCCAACATTGATTTGGTCAACAAGAATATCTTGATCATCGATGAGGTGGACGACACCAGAACCACTTTGCACTATGCTGTGTCTGAGTTGAAGAAGGATGTTACTGAGCAGGCTGCTGCCAAGGGTGCTGATCCTAACAACACCAAGTTTGGAATCTTTGTTCTCCATGACAAGAAGAAGCCCAAGAAGGCCGACTTGCCTGACGACATCATGAAGTCTGGCAACTACTTTGCTGCTAGAACCGTTCCTGACTGTTGGATCGCTTACCCATGGGAGTCGACCGACATTGTTTACCACACCAAGAAAGCTATGGAGCAGGGCAACGATGTTTTCCTCCCTTCTACCACTGAATAGTTGTATAAAGTATTACCAATCGTTACACAGCGTATGGATATGAGAAAAGTTGTCTTAATCATCAATCTCGATGTAATCAGGGCTCCGCGAATGGTTCTTCAACAGATCATGATTACTTTTGTTAGTACTTCTCTTTCTGCTCTGCCTAAGAGTTCTTCCTTCCCCTTGGTACCCAGCATTTGCTTGTTGGGTATCTTCAGTCACTTCTGGTTTTGGTAACACCACCGGCCATCCCAAAAATATTTGGTTATCGGCTAAGTTGAATTCCACTGGAGCTGCATCGGGATCTAAATCGTCAATGGTCACCCTGGTCTTCACCTCCTCTTCAATCTTCTTTCCTGATACCTTTTGGCCAGCACCTTTGTAAACTTGCTTATTGTTACCTTCAGAAACAATAGCAGCGTAACCCATTGAGTGCGCCATAGTTCCTGCACCAGCACTTCTATTCACCTTTGATGGGTCAATTGGGTTCAGCGACGACAGAATGGCCTTGGGTTTATATTCTGGCTCGACGTAGCCGACCGGAGGTGCAAAGTCTGTTTCCAAATCAGTCTCTATTACACAGATACTGTTATTGTTGTTTTCGGGCTTGACCTCTAGCACTTTTATGCCATACCTGGTATCATTGTAGTCGATTTGAATGATGTCATCCACCGTCAAAGTGGAAAATTTTCTAAGAGCATTTTCAAGCACCGCTTTAGGGTCTGAGATCTCCAAAAAGTCAACGGATTGTGGTTCGATCTTCACAAATTTTCCATTAGGCAAATCGCAGTTCTTAATGTTGACCAAGGATCCCGGCCGCAACTTCAACGTTGCCATCGTCCATTCGGGGAGGTATGCTCTTCCTTCCTCGGCAATGAACTCTAGCACTCCGCTATGAGATCTTAGGTTCTCTGCCTCATTGACGATCTCGAACAACATAGGGTATCTGATGTGGAGCATAGTAAGCTTGTTTAATGCTGAGGAGGGTAGGAAGATTTTGCCTCCATAATTAGCATCGTCTTTCCTGATATTATCAGGCATCATGGTAATTGGATAACATCGGAAGTACTCCTCAAACTTGTTATTGACTGGGGCAAAGGAAGCGCCACCAAAAAAGTTGGATCCAAAACCACTGAACATATTTGATTGACTGACTGTTTTGTTTTTTGTTTTTTGTTTCCAATCCAATTACAAGACGTATTTTAGTTTGCACGATTAAGCCAAGAGGTTTGGATGTCTAAATTTTGGATGTCTGGGGTGTGGGCTTCAAGGAGTTGAAAAGTAGATTGGTACTCAAAGTATAGTTGAATTACGTATGGTATATAGGGTCAATTAGTTTGCGAAAAGGTAAGCCTGAGTCCATACACTGCTGCCGCACAGGAGTGCGAAATACAAGAGGGCCCAAGTTAAGCCTGACGCTTGTGATGTTCGAGAACATTCAAAATTCTCATGGCAACCTCTTGTTGAGTGTTGTCGAGGTTTCCAAAGACCACTTGATATCTAGCTGGATCATTTTGTTGCAACAAGGTAGTCTTCTCCCCGAACACAGAGTAGATGTTGACTGGATCAAGTGGAGTGATTTTCATTGCCTCAAGTTCAGCTTCATCGACTTCAAAGTCATCATCGTAGTAGTCTTCTTCCTCGGCTTCGTTCTCGTAGTCTTTGCTTGACTTAAGGCCGTTTTCTCTATCAAGGAGATCCTGTCTTGCTTTAATGGCTGTTGGCATGGTGTCCAAGTTTGAGATGAGCAAGTCGACCGTCTCTCCAATGAGATCCTCAACGGGCAAGAGATTCAATTGAGCATCCACTAGGATGGACAACGAAGCCAAGATTTGCAACTTGCACCCGTAGACACTCTGGAAATCGCCGCTGTATTTGATCCAGAGCTTGAAGAATGTGCTGGTGAATTGATTGTCGTTCAAGAACTGCAATGTAATTGAAGGTTCCACGTGTAGCGATGCAAAAAAAATCTTCAAGACAGAAAGATGGTGCAACATGAAGCCATCGAAAGCATCCTCCGATTCTAATGTGGTGAATATTTTAAAAATCTCTGGCAAGAATTGTGGCATGAACGGAACGAATCTCTTTCCCAAACTCAAGATTGCATACTCCAATATCTCAAAAGAGTAGTGTGCAAAAACTGAGTCAACCGAATCGGTTTGCAAAATCTGAAAGCAGATTTTGAACAAGCTTTGCACGTTGGGGTCTTCGATGGAAATTTCTTCGGAGGCAAAAGCAACTCTCACCACACTCTCAAGGAACGGATGGAAGTTGTCGAAAAAGTCATAGGCATACATGTCAAATGTATCAATGCAAACCCTGTAAATTTCCCACAATGGTGGAGACATCTTGTTAGTACTATCGAGAACATTCTCCACCATTTCCAAAGCCTCATTCAAGAACATGGGCATAGAGTTCTCCAAAATGAAAATCACCGTATCTTTGATGATCATAATCAAGCTGTTCGACACCTCTGGTGAGGAACTCATCGACACAACCAAGGATGTCAAAGTGCTCAAAATTCCCACGGCCAGGTATTCTTTGTCGATATCCGAGGTGATTCCTTTAGACGACTGCTCTAAAAGCTCGTGAGCCAATACATTGAATTGCTCCACCAAACGATAAGACAATTCGTTCGCATAAGGCTCTAGGTTCGCAGCAAACTTTTCAACAAATACTTCCATGACAGATGTCAAAATGTCACTTTCGGAGTTCTTTGAAAGGTCAAGCAAGGTTCCCATTAGTTGTGGAGCTTGTTGGGCGATCTTGTCTGCAACATAATCTTCGTCCACCAAAGTACGCAAGGCATCAATGGCAGTGAGTTGGATAGGGAACTGGTCCTGTTGTTGGAAACAGAAAACAACGCCATGGAAGATGTCTTGTAAAACGGTTTGATCGTTATACTTGTGAATAAATATGGCAATAGTGTCACAGGCTCTAGCAGTAAGCCATGGAGTTTTTGAGATTGTCTCTTGTGATAATTCCGGGTAAACCACTGAGTGTAAAAGTTGATCGATAAGGCTTTTCACTGGACTGTTATTCTTCTCCAAGTTGTATGAGATTGTGCCCAAGATACGAAGGGCACCCTCAGTCTGCATAGCATACACAAGACTTTCTCTGTTAGAGATTCTCTTCTGGAAGATTTCGTTGATGATGTTGAACAATAAAGTTCCACAGGAGCCAAATTTGGCGGTCGACAATCTGTAAGTAAAGTTGATGGCAGCAGTGTCAGCAGTCGTATTTTCTCTTCCACTGTCGAAAAACCGTCTGATATATTCGTCGGGTTCATCCTCATACATTTCAATTGTCTCTTGGTTGGCATTCAAAACCGGCAAGAGGACATGCTTGACGACTGCCTCTAATTGGCTTTCTAACAAGGGATAGGCCGGGGTCTCCACTACTTGTTCCAAGAAAGAGATCAAGTGGTAGAGAGAAGGCTCCGACAACCAGAGTTTTTCGTTTGTCCATTCCTCAATGATAGACCAGTATGCGTTCAATATCTCCGGGACAAAATGTGTCAAGAAAGAATGAACAAATTCTGACTTCTTGTCCTTTGTATTGATACCACCGCCATGACGTAAGAAGAGTCTATGCATATTGCCAAAGCACCATTTCACGGCCTTGATGCGAGGATGAATGGCTCTAGACTCCTTGGAGTCGGCAGAAATGACAGAAGCAGGCAAGGGTTTGTTTATGAGAGCAAGATGGATCTGACACCAAGTCCCCAAGTTTTTTTGGTCTTGAAGATAGGGAGGAAGATTGAAGAGAGTTGCGTACCTGAAGATTTTGAGGATCAAGTACAACATCTCGTCGGAAGTATCCGAAGGATTCTGCATCAAGTTGCTGGTAAGAGCCTCTAACTTGGGAAACATCTGCTCGGTGATTTCATCTAGCACAATATTCTTATTGTTCGGAGCATCCATACCTGCAGACTTGTAAGTCTTGGTGTATTGGAACAAGCAGAGTAAACCAGTGTAGACATGGTCAATGTTGGAGGTGTCATTGACCAAGTTTGCCGTTGTGGCAGCCAACTCCTCCCACTTCTCCAAGTCCAAAATGAAGGAGATGGCCGTGGTCAATTGCACCCTCAACTGGGCATTCTTGTAGGTCTTGCTCAACACTTCCACCAACTTACTTTTGATCGACAGCTTCTCCTGCTCCAGGATATGCCTTGGGGTCTTGTTCTTGAGCTCATCCACCACCCAGTAATTGTTGACCCTGTTTTTGAAGAAAATAGCTGCGGAGGTTTGCACCCCAAAGTTAACACTGGGATCTAGAATGAGATCGAGAAGATACGCCGTGAAGCCGGGCATTTCCTCGTAGTACTTTAACTGCGCCTCGCTTTGCTTCCTGACCTGGAAGTCGGCATCGATAGTGCCTGCCAAGGATTTGAGTAAAGTTTCTTTGTCCATCTTGGGAGTCCTCTCCTCTATAGGTTTCAGCAACTACGCTCGCGATTTAAAAAAAAATGGTACCTGTCGGGTCGTGCGCGGACCTCTTCAGGTCCTGGTCCTTCCAACCGGGCTGTTCACCTGTAATATTTGGAGGGTAAATCTGGTTTGTTTGGTATTCTTGAGCACACTTGTATCCAGTAAATTTTCCTTTATATAACTGTGGAAGACTGCAAAAGATGTTGGGTCAGGCCATGGGGTGTATGCACTACGGTGTCTGGAACCTAGAGGCCAACAATTTGGCCAAGTGGGGTAGTCCAATATTTTTTCAGTGGGTATGATTTGCAAAGGCATCTGTATTCCTTTGTACCCCTTTGTTCTCCGATCAAAGGTATTTCTGATTTTTGGCTGCTCTTTTTAGTCTACCAATTTGACACACGGGCAGAATATTTCCTGGAGTGAGACACTTTTGACCCAGCTTACGAAAGACACCACCAAGGCCAAATCCAAAATACACATTATGTATAATAATGATATATCAAAATATATATGAAAACATACAGCTATAAAAGTAATCCTGAATAAGCACTTGAAACCAAATATTCGATTGTTAGAGTTGAGTTTGAGGAAAGGCAGTTATACGTGGAGGCACGGGTGTGCCAGCGGCCATGCTCACAACTTTGTCAACTCTACTAACAACACCTCCCCCCCTCAAGACAATGTTTGGCTTGGGTAAACTCTTCTATGTCATAGTGCTCAGCATAAATGGTATAGCGGTACTTAGTGAGGACAGGTTCCTCAACCGCATTGGCTGGGGTAGTGCGGCAGCAAGCCCTCAGAACCAATTCCAGGCCCAATATGGAGCCTCTCCAGGCAGCGGCGACGACTCAATCAAAGCCAGATTGATCAAGCTCATCAGTGCTATAAGAACATTGTTACGGTTTCCCTTGATTTTTGTGAACATTCTACTCATATTGTACGAGTTGATTCTCGGTTAAATGAGGCCTGAGGCTTGAAATAGCAAGATAAGGCAAAGGTGACGAGGTCTCCTTGACCGAGAGGCAAGGTTCGAAGCATTTTCGAGCTCCTACAAAAACCAGAATCATAAACTGCCATCAATGCCCATACCTGGAAGTATGGGCTATTCGGGTACGCTACAAAAAGAAGAGTTATATTACTCCACCCAATAACTGAATCTTTCTCCTAAGGCAAATAATATACACAATGTCCAAAAACATCACAACTCTTGTTTAATTTCAGAGGTAGGCGAGCCCGTGCTCTGTAATCTGGCACGAGACTTTTTAAAGAGCTCCTCTTGCTGTCTTAATAGCTCTTCCTCACTCAAACCTGAGTTGAGGAATTTGTTGTTCTTCCTCTCTTTTCCCTTCAACAACTCCTTGTGCTCATCAAGAACACGATTTATTATGTCCAAGTAGTTGTGGAACCCCAATTCCTCTAAGGCTTTAATGACATGATCCGACGCTATTGTTTTCTTGGCCTCTTTTTCGGCAATGTCATTCAGCTGCGTGGATAGGATCATGATGAACTCGATGCTGCACTCGGTGATGGCCTCTCTTGCTTCTTTGGAGATGGCAATATCCTTGGGCAACACCTCTCCGATGATCTTTTGTACGGTGGCCTTGGGCAACGATAAGTCCTCTCCGGACGGATTAGGAGGGGCAAATTCCGACATTATGAATAAGAAGAAAGCACAGGGTGGTCTGGAGGTTTTTTTTTAGTGGTTTGCCTTTTGTCGGCGGAAATGTGGGCTCGATGACGGTGGCTGACCTATGCTTCTGTCGCGGCCTTGCAATTAGTTCCCAGAGTGTGGGTCCAAAATTGGTGCGCGGGCGAGTGAGCAATCTCGCTCTTTATATACAAATAATGTGTGAAGATATGTCTTCGCGCGTCATGGATTTCTTCTCCGAAGCTGCTCATTTTTTCTCCACTCTTCAACCTCCCAACTCACGGCCACGCTTAAGGTGGGCAGAAAATGGGAACAAAAAATGGGAATTAGAAAATCTTGATTCCATTTGATGGTCACGTGAAATCACCATAATCTTCTTAATAATTACTACTTCCATAATATTACTGTTTTATGGTATCACTTTTCCAAAATACTGCTTTCTGGTGTACTGTTCCATAATACTGTTTTATGGTGGCGCTGTTTCATGGGGGTATTGGTGTTTTATGATGGGTGCGTCTTGGGCTCATGATGGTAATTACTACTGGATACTGGTGGGGCCTGCGCTTGCTCACTGGAAGTGTGCTGTAGAACGGCCTGTAGAACGGCCTCTTTTCCAAGTGAGGAAAGTGCACTATAGACTGCACGTCCAGGGTACTAGTGGGGGTGCTCAAGCTTAGTGTGCGGTTTATTCAATCAATGTCAATTTCTAATGTGCAGCTCAGGTAGTGCCTTGTATTACGTTGTATTACGTTGTATTACGTTGTATTACGTTGTATTACGTTGTATTACGTTGTATTACGTTGTATTACGTTGTATTACCTTATATTACCTTATATTACGTTGTATTACCTTATATTACCTTATATTACGTTGTATTACCTTATATTGTCTTATATTGTCTGTTTTGTCTTACATTGTCAGGCTCATCTTCATTGTTATCTGGTCTTCGGATTTTACCTTGCTGCGCTGTCGATTAACTCCCACATTCTTTCGGGTAATCTCTGTAAATATTATTGTTCATCTATGCTACGTTACTAAGCGATCTTGGTGATCAACTTACCTCTTGGCTTCTCCTCCGTGAAAAGCTTGAACCACGTGGAGGGAACCTCGGCGAGGGGGTTCTCATTCTTGGTCAAGTCCACGAGAGAGTATCCGTCAGCAGACAACGAGCCGTTTTGCACGGCCCCCACAATGTTCTTGACTGCATCACCAAACTCGGCAACAAAGTCAAACACAATAAATCCCTGTACCGTGATCCGGTTGGTGATGATCTCCGACCATCTGTTGACTGCAAACTTGGACGAGTCGTTGTAGCCAGCAATTGCTCCACATGCAATCACACGCCCATTTCTCTTGACGTGGCTCAACGCAAAGTCCAAGATCTCTCCTCCCACATTGTCAAAGTACACGTCCACAAACTCCTCGCCAATGGCCTTGTGCAATTGCTCCTTGTAGTCGGAATCTCTGTAGTTGACACACTCGTCTGCTCCCAACGACTTGACCCACTCCACCTTGTCTTTAGAGCCGGCAATACCAATGACCTTCGAGGCCTTGAAGAAGTGCTTGGCGAGCTGCACTGCCATGGATCCCGTGGCTCCCGAGGCGGCAGAGATCAACACGGTTTGGCCCTCCTTCAATTGACCCACGTTCTTCAACCCAAAGTATGCGGTCAACCCGGTGAGTCCAATGGTGGACAAGTACATCTCGTAAGGCACAGAATTGTCGACCTTGGTGTTGACGGTGGACTCGTGGATGACCAATTCCTGCGACCAGCCAAGGAGTCCAGTGACAACATCGCCCTTGACGTATTTGGAGGACTTGGACTCCACCACTTCTGCCAAACCCAATGATCTGACAACATCGCCCTTGAGCACTGGAGGAACGTACGATCTGGCTGGGTCCTGGTTGGCTGCAATCCAGCCTCTTTGCGTCGGGTCGTTCGAGAGGTACAACAACTTGACTCTCAACTCCGACTCCTTGAGCTCGGGAAGTTGCACGTCTTGGATCTTGAATGTGGAGTCGTCTTGCTTCCAGGCCAAGTTGACTGCCTTGGTAGGAGGGTTTTCAAGAACAATTTGAGAGACCATTTTGGGTTGTAACCTGTTTTTGTATAATATTTTGCTTTGTTAGGGAATTCCTCTGGAGTGAATTTCTCTAATGGTTTGGTATGATTGTAGATGGACTGTGGCTGCGTTATATAGCAACGACGGAGAATTGGTTCCACTCCGCGCATGCAGCATCCATCGCGCATATGGCTGCAGCGAGAGACTTGGCTTATTAATGATGTAAGCTTCCATCAGCTTCCAATAGACCCCAAGACCCCAAGACTCAAAGACCCCAATGCCCAAGGGCCCCAGTATTGGAGTTCGGAATTCGATTCTTCCGCATCACTTCCGCACAGAAAACGGTTTTTTTTTTGCAACAACGCTCCTGGCCTATTATGCTCAGTCCCCAGTGTCCAGAACTAATGCTCAGAGTATTTGATGCCTAGAGTACCAGGTGCCCATGGGACCAGAGCAGTGGATTATCCCCAAATTTAATTAGTGTATGGGAAGCTCTAGCTCCCCAAATCCCTGTCCAGATGGCATTTCCACCTTGGGAAGCAGAAACCAAATGCCTTGGTGGACGTTATTTGGTCTGGTGTTCGCAGCGGAAACATTTCGCCGCAGCCCCAAGGCCTTCGCAGCCGCGTCAGCTGGAGAAGCTGCTCACGGTGGATCATGTGACCATACTAGTACCACACCAGTCTATTGACCATTAACCATTAACCATTTTTCTAGGAAACATTATGAGTCCAGCAGTTTAGGTTTGGGTTTGGGGGTCGAGGAATTTTAATGTCTCGTCAATAAATTTCTGCGGCATTTCACTGACCACCCAATGCCCACAGTCAAAGTCGACGGTGTGGAAGTTGGAGAAGTACTGTGGAAACACTTGGGCCAAGTGCTCATCCAGAACAAAAGGTGACTTCACACCTCGCATAACCACCACGGGCCCATGGTATTTCAAGCCCCGGACATATAGTTCAGGCCACTGCTCCATTTTGGAAATCACATCTTCTTTCAAGAATTTAAGCACAGGGATCCGGAACTCACAGGGTGCATGCTTGACGTGCTTCAAGTTGGATGCGAGGAAGAGTCGGACCAATGGGTCGGGCTCGAATTCCGCCATCACTAAGTCCACGTTTTTCTGGAGCTGGAATTTATCCACATATGTCCCCGTGACCTGCTTCTCGGCAGCGTACATGCCCAAGAGATCAAGGGAGAACTGCTTATCTAACGGGTCATGTGACGGAGCATTGTCGATGACGATCAATTTCTCCACGAGCTCCGGCCGTTTGAGCCCCACTATCATGGAAACCTTAGCTCCCATCAGATGTCCCGCAAGAACCACCTTCTTGCCTAGTTGGTCGATGTACTCGATGGTATCGTTAGCCATGGAGATGTAGTCGTGGGGCATCACGTGCGGCGAGGAGCCGTGGTTCCTCATGTCCAAGCCAATGGTCTTGATTTTGGAGGCGGACGAGATTTTCCGCGCTGTAGACGAGTAGTTCAGTTTCGACCCAAAGAGCCCGTGGATCATCACCAAGGGTGGCTTGGTTTCATCGATTTGGGTGGTCTTCCCACTAAGATCTTTCCATGCTACTTGGACGGCATGTTTCTCGGGAAAACGTGGACACTTTTCGCCCTGGTATAGGCGTGTATATTTCTGGATAGTCTGTGCTTGGGTAGACAAGCCACGTTGAAGGAATTTACAGAAGGTCATTGTAGACTTCATTGAGTTGAGTATGGTAAGAGACTCGCATGGTGAGAGGCTCGCATCTCACGCGCACGCAGCCATGCATAAGGTAATACTCAATGTTACTATATGATCTAAAATCTAGTCATCAAGAAGATCGTCCAAGTACATACTTGGAATCGTCTTTCTCTTGGACCCACCAACACGCGCCTGGGGCGAAGAAGGCACCCTCTTATCGGGCGTGGAGTCCGCATTGGACACCCGCTCGTCAATGTACAAGTTGGGGATCACTTGCGAATGCCTATTGGAAGCAGCAGACGAGCCATTTACTTCCGACACACTATTGGCGTACAAGGCAAGATTGCTCACGGAGCCATTCACCGTCAGCGTGCCTCCGTGGCGGGCATACGTCATTTCCTTGGTGGGCGAAACGAACATCGTGGTGATATCATGTTTCGACACCGGCGCAAGATCCGAGTAGCTGGTGGACGAGACCTCGGGATTGAACCCGAGCACTGATTGTCTGCTACTACTCAAGAGTGGGAGCTTAGTCACAGCGCCGTTGTACTCGGTGCTATTGAAAATGGAGGCATCCGAGCCTTCCTTTCCATATGCATTCTTGTTGTTCTTGGCGTACTGGTTATGCGCCAACTTCTCATAGTACAGAGCCTTTTTGGCCGTGGACGACGCCGTCATGGACTTGAAAAAATGGAAGAACAAGAAGCTAAGGAGAATGAATCCAACCACACTTCCCACGGCAATAAACACCGTGCCCAGCGGCTTGGTGCTACTAGAGATGTATGGATTAACCACTCCGGTCGGCACCCCCACGGACGGCGTGGTATAGTCTAGGGTGGACGTGGTGGATGCGAGTTTGGGCAACCCTGACGAGGTGGTGGTCACCTTGGGTAAATTAGACATGGTGATTGAGGTATGATTTGAGGTGCAAGATTTTCGACACTTGACGAGCCATGAACAGAGCTAAAGCCGAGGTAAGGATGGATGGCCTAGGTGGGCGATGGAAGTGTTTTGGTTACGGATGTGACTGTTGTATACTGTTGTATGGAGAGACACGAGAGGTTCCGTCTGCGTTTTTTTCTGCAGTATGAGGGCTGTGTGGGTGTGAAAGAGTGTGGTAGCTAAGTGTTTGGAAGGAAGTTTTTCGGTGCGTCAGGTGTTATTGTGTTACTCAACTGGGCCTGATCTGATTAAAACCAAGCCTTGCGCGCAGAGTATACGGAGCCAAATATAGAAACAACGCTGTCCGAGAGCACACGCACTAAATGCCTCTTCTGAAACCGGGAAGAAGAAGCTAGACGAGGAACCGGTGCGAAGTCCAAAAAAATGCGCAAGCCCGGAATCGAACCGGGGGCCCAACTATGGCAAAGTTGGATTTTACCACTAAACCACTTGCGCAAACAAAGCTCCGCGACGGGGAATTGAACCCCGGTCTACCACGCGACAAGCGGTAATTCTAGCCACTAAACTATCACGGATTTCTTGGAAATGTTAGACTTGAGATTTACCTAACCTCGATACAGGATAGGACGCATCACGTGCGTCTGAATACGAACATTCCTCTTTCCAAAGTTGCTACCCCGCTTTGAGCCGGACTGGCCGACAGCGCGAGATATAAAAGAGAGCAAGTCCCCGTCTTAAAACGAGAGGACTCCATTAAAACCTTAGATAGATAGTTTAATATAGATATCATTAATTAAGCTAAGAGTATTCATAACGCTGATACGGCCGAGTACCTACTATTAACAGTAGCCGATCAGGAAGACGCATCCACCAATAGGGGAACGTTCCTGGAAACGATCCATAACCTTTGACAAGCCGTTAGAAGCTTATAACCTCATGCGAATACAGGCTTAACGTCCCAGGTCGCATAATAATTCTAACAAAATGTAAGAACTTAACAGTCGCTGACTCTGTTAGTCTTGTAAGTCGAACGTAATCCTTACGTCCTATAGTTTATCATGGTATGTATTGAACCTAGAATAGACGAGGAACTCCCTGATTTATCCAAGGGAGGAAAACCCCGCTGTTATATACACTGGTTGTATGCAACCCTGCATATACATGAAACACAAGCACGTTGTATGCAAGTGTTACCCGACCGGGATACCTTGCATCTCAGTATCCTTGTGAAATCGTTTCCTAACAGGAAATTGTTAGATATGGAATCGACTCGACAGAGTACAGGATTCCAGGAAGTCTAGAACGCGAGGATCTACACTGCATGAAGATCTACACTGCATGAATGAAGATCTGCGCAACATGAAACAAGTTCCATGAATGCAAGAATCTAGATCTATTCCCTCTCCGGATATATAAGGGGGACATAAGCCCAGTTATGAACAGGCCAGAACTCCACTACCTAATCTTGGATACTTATAGTCTAATACAGTTATCATTAATTAACTAAGATTGCCCATAACGCTGATCGGGCGAGTTCTTACTAATAGTAGCCGTTCAGAATACGCAGTAACCGTTAGGTCATCGTTCCTGGAAAAGATCCGATTAACTTAGAAGCCCGTTAGAAGCT
>NKZD01002229.1:1438-29904 GCA_002370635.1 Metschnikowia cerradonensis | reverse complement strand
TACACATACACATACACATACACATACACATACACATACACATACACATACACATACACATACACATACACATACACATACACATACACTTTACTTCTATCAAGGTAGTCTCGCATAGTAACTTGAGTCTCTGCGCTACGTTAGTCACGTCGAGATACCATTCTGCCTCCACCACAGAAAGGGGTTTTATGGCGACATTGTGATGGTAGTTAGCCATTTCCCGGAGCGACTCGTGGACTGGTTTTTCGAAGGCTCTCGGCCGATAATGACTGTAGATACCGTTTCCTCGATGTGGGTGCAACTGTACATATTGGCTGAGCATGAGGCGGCACGGAGGCATATCTGGTGGGGGAAGGCGACGCCAGGTGGAGGTCCTTGTTTTGGTAGCTGAGCGTGACGAACTTGGAGGGCGAATTTACAAGCCCGTTGTACTGGGCTTCTGCCCATTTGGTGGGTGTATACCGAAGTATCAAAGGAAACTGCATTATGGAGAGCAAGATCCCAATTCGACAGTGCTGATATTCTGCCCTTGAAGATGTGCGAGTGTAATTCTGGTGTATTCGCCTGTGTTCTGAAATTTGGGTTGTACTTGAAGTTGCAAGTGTAAATATTGGTGGGTCTGGTGGTTTCAGGAGACATCTTGGTATGTCCTCCCTTAGTTGATATATATTTCGGATTGGTGTGATAGAATAGCGACACCAAAACCTTTTATATTAGGCTGAGCCTTCACACGACCTCAGTCACTTGATTGAAAAACAAGAATTTTGGATTGATGTTTACTTTTATGTTTTGGAATTGGTGTATAAATTGGAATTTAAATTGTATGTTTTCTACCTATTGAGGTACTTTAAGCCTAGGCTATCTAATCCCAATGACCATTCTAAGCGTCACAAAACATACACTATACCACATACATGCAGTTAGTATAGATTATGGCCTACCCTAGTATAAGGATTAGTAGGTAGTAGGTAGTAGGTAGTAGGTAGTAGGTAGTAGGTAGTAGGTAGGAGTAAGTAGTAAGAAGTAGTAGTAAGTAGGTAGTTAATACTTAATAGCTGGCAGTTAGTTAGTAGTTACAGTTACTTAGAGTTTACTAGTCAGTAATACAGTGATACAACCTGAATTGACCGGAATTGGGGGCAGCGGCCGGAATTTTCCAACTACAGGACCTCCAAAAAGCCACCATGTGAAAATTGTCTAAACTCAAAAATATGAATTGTAACGTCCGGAATTCCAGGACTGCAACGAACCAAGTTTCATCAAAATCCTTTGAAAAAAAAGGTCGTTTGCGTTGGCCCTTTTTCTGCTGAGGTAGCCTGGTGCACGGATGTTTGTTTGCACCCATTCAGTCTCAGTTTCAATTCCGAGGTCGAGGTCGAAGTCTCCACACTCCATTTAACATCTTGTGGCCAGCGTCGAGCTGGTAGAGACTATAAACTGGAACGTGAGCTCTAGTTTACCAAAGTCATTGAATACAACGGTAATAATTCAATCCCGGAAAATAAGAATAGTATCAATAAGATGACTAGTACTATGGGAACTACAACTGACGATGTAGATAACGTGACTTCCCCCTTCTTGAAGTCACACTTGGCTAGAGAACAAATCTCACTTCCTAGATACTTGACAATAAAGTCAAATGCCGATATGCAAAAGGTTATGAGCCCTGAAGCAGGACATATTGATCTTAGTCTTCCCTCTAAGTTCTGTGATCTTGAATCGGACAATTCGTAAATTTACCTGCCAATCAACAAAATTTCAGAAACGCAAGTGAAACTAATTGGTTAACGGTGTTCACATCGCTTCCAGAATCCCATACAAATTCCACCTCTCGGCGTAAGTAATACGGACTGTGCAGTTCATTACCTACTTTGCTACAAAGGCTAAAGATTTTAGAGTCAATTTTCACGTCAAAACTTCCAGAGAGTTTATTGAGAAATACAATCCAAGGGTGGGTGGCAACTTATTGTCTCATGCGTACCACAGTCACATACTTGGTGTTAGAGCCGTCATAGGTAGGGCCCTGAGTATGAAGGTATTATGAAGCCTCTCAGTCCGGTTATTACAATGGCCATTGGAAACGCCGTGTCACAATCATCGCTGTATAGAATACTATGATGGTCCTTTCGGCTGTTCTAGAACAACCCTTACCATTGTTCTGGTGGAGAGTTTTTCGATGTCACGTTTCTCTCAAAGTTTATAAACCACTCCGGTTCCTCTCTTTGAGGAACCATCAACAAGTACAAGTTTAGGTTAAAACACGTTATAAGGAACATAACACTTGGCTGTGTAAGTCACTGTAGCAGAGTGAGTAATCAGACATGAATCCGTCTTCAAGATGTGGCTGGACTGGAATTTTCATAGAGTATAGTGATGGATACAGTTGTAAGCATAATCAACAGAGTAATAGAGTAATACCGTAAGTAGGTAGGAAGAAGTCAGTTAGTTGGTAGTTAGTAGTCAGTAGTACATAGTGGTAGTTAGTAGTCAGTAGTCAGTTCGTTAGTAATTAGTAGTCAGTAGTACATAGTAGTAGTAGTAGTAGTAGTAGTAGTACATAGACGTAGTTAGTAGTAGTAGTAGTAGTAGTAGTAGTACATAGACGTAGTTAGTAGTAGTAGTACATAGACGTAGTTAGTAGTAGTAGTAGTAGTAGTAGTATAGTATAGAGTGGTATAGTATAGAATAGAGTAGAGGACTGTGTTTGCAAATATCAATTAGCATACTATAGAGTAGTATAGCGTTGAATCCACCATAGATAGTGCTCTACTATTTCCGAATTTTAATCCTACGCTGTCTGATCTTAATGGTTATTCAAGAGTCACAAAACATTCAAACATGATATTTTACAATAGAGCAGTATGAAACACCACTCTACACTCTAGCCATATATACAGGCATTTAGTATAGATTATAACATATATTAGTGTAAGTGATTAGTAGGGAATAAGTAGTAAGGAATAAGTAGTAAGGAGTAAGTAGTAAGGAGTCAGTAGTAAGGAATAAGTAGTAAGGAGTCAGTAGGATAGTATAGACTACGATATTAGGGACTAGTATATGCTAGATCCACAATAGGTAGAAAACTACCTATAGATACAATATGGAGCCTACCATGTCCGACTCTAGTAGTGTCTACTGTAATTGCCATGACACGGCATTTGATCGTTGTGACAAGTCGTGAATCCGAGGCCCTTTTCGAATATTCCAGAAACAATACTTCCATTGTTCCGGTGGAGACTTTTCGGTACCACGTTTCTCTTAAAGTATATAAACCGCTTCGGTTCCTCTTATTGAGGAACCATCAACGAATACAAGTTTAGGTTAAAACATAAAGAATATAACAGTAGATTATAGAGTAGTACATTATAGAGTATTATATTATAGAGTACTAGTATAGAGTACTAGTATAGAGTACTATAGTATAGAGTACTAGTATAGAGTACTAGTATAGAGTACTATAGTATAGAGTACTAGTATAGAGTACTATAGTATAGAGTTCTAGTATAGAGTACTATAGTATAGAGTTCTAGTATAGAGTACTATAGTATAGAGTTCTAGTATAGAGTACTAGTATAGAGTACTAGTATAGAGTACTAGTATAGAGTACTAGTATAGAGTACTATAGTATAGAGTACTAGTATAGAGTACTATAGTATAGAGTCCTAGTATAGAGTACTATAGTATAGAGTACTAGTATAGAGTCCTAGTATAGAGTACTAGTATAGAGTCCTAGTATAGAGTACTATAGTATAGAGTACTAGTATAGAGTCCTAGTATAGAGTACTAGTATAGAGTCCTAGTATAGAGTACTATAGTATAGAGTACTAGTATAGAGTCCTAGTATAGAGTACTAGTATAGAGTCCTAGTATAGAGTACTATAGTATAGAGTACTAGTATAGAGTCCTAGTATAGAGTACTAGTATAGAGTCCTAGTATAGAGTACTATAGTATAGAGTACTAGTATAGAGTCCTAGTATAGAGTACTAGTATAGAGTCCTAGTATAGAGTACTATAGTATAGAGTACTAGTATAGAGTCCTAGTATAGAGTACTAGTATAGAGTCCTAGTATAGAGTACTATAGTATAGAGTACTAGTATAGAGTCCTAGTATAGAGTACTAGTATAGAGTCCTAGTATAGAGTACTATAGTATAGAGTACTAGTATAGAGTCCTAGTATAGAGTACTAGTATAGAGTCCTAGTATAGAGTACTAGTATAGAGTCCTAGTATAGAGTACTATAGTATAGAGTAATAGTATAGAGTACTATAGTATAGAGTCCTAGTATCGAGTACTAGTATAGAGTACTATAGTATAGAGTACTAGTATAGAGTACTATAGTATAGAGTACTATAGTATAGTGTTAGACCTACCATGCGTAGACACACTACCCTTAGAGGTCTTGTTCGTTTTAACCTATGTTCAAGTATATATTAATATACAGGGATATGTAAATTGTACCTTACAAGACCAAAGTTCTATCAGAGTTGTGAGACGAGTGAAGAGTTTACTACGAAGTACCTTGACTCCGTACATGTTAGGTGCTTGTTGATAGTTCGACCCTACCAATGGCAATGACTTATCAAGTCACCATAATCCGTGACTTAGGCTCATTCATTCACCTTAGCTCGTTCATATGGCGTTTAATCGCCTTGCTTCACTTCCCTGGTATGCACCGGCTAGCTATATAATCACCCGGATTCCCACTTTGGGGAACCCACCAATGAATGAATCTAACTGCAAGTATGAGACAGAATGTAACAAGTAATAAGTAGTAAGTAGTAAGTAGTAAGGAGTAAGGAGTAAGGACTATTTACTATGTTCATTTCCATGATATGTATAGGTGTCAATTATATGCTCATTGTGCATCCTTTCTAGAATTTATATGAACTTTAGATTTGTTAAGAAGTATATTACTATACTCACTCTACTAATACTACTCTACTACTACCCTACTACCCTACTACCCTACTACTTAAACCTACCATGGTTAGACACACTACCTAGAGAGGTATCTTAGAGCCTACGAATGCCAATGACTCATCCAAGTCACCTTAACCCATGGCTTGGACTCATCCATTCACCTTAACTCGTGACATGTCTGTTAACCGCATTGCTTCACTTCCCTGGTATTCACCGGTTCGCTATATAATCACCAGGCTTCCCAATAATTGGGAATCCATCAACGAAATGAACATAACTCCAAGAATTAGACGTATTCAAGAATCTAACAAATACTATGATCCGATGATATACTACTACACTCTACTGGCTGTACTGTTTCTGAATAAACATGAATATTATATTCTACTATAATATACCACTATTCGCTCTCGAAGATTTTGAAACAGTATCAAATGGATGACCACTACATTGGGAATCACACCCTTAACTATAGAGAGAGTTACCTCACCTTACTTAAAGGGACTTATCCCAATTGCGTTGATGGATGTCGAACTTCTGTGAGCAGTTTTCCACGGGATACCAACGGTTAGCATGGTTAACGCTGGGTTGGAGGAGAACGGCCACGGCTGCAAAGTGTGACGCATCGGTATGCACCTGAATAGGGAGCATGGGGTCAAAGAATTGGACGGATGCAATCTGGCTGATGGCCTGTTCCAAGTCGTCAAAGGCTGCTTGACAGGACGGGGTCCATTCGAAGTGAGCCAGTTTAGTGAGGAGATTGGTGGGGACCAGGGCGCGATGAGCAAAATTGCGGATCAACTCTTGGAGATAACCAACGTGGCCGAGGAAAACTTTAGCAACCAGTTTAGTAGGAGGAGGTCCAAGATTTTCGACCTGGCCTTTGAAAGTGTCGGTGGCTGAAATGCCCTCCGGACTAATGAGGTGACCGACCCATTCGATTAGGCTCGCGAAGACGGTGCACTTGTCCCAGTTGACCCCGTGCTGGTTTTGTTGAAGAACCTGGAGAATGGTACGGACATGGTGCCGGTTTTTTATTTTTTTTTTGAAGCATTTTATTATACAGTAGAAAGTAGATGCAGTATATAACATAGTAGGTACTGGATTCAATACAGTAAATTTAGGATATATAGGTAGTAGGCATATTTTAGACGCAGTAGATATAACCTACAACACACACTATTACACGAGATTCGAGCCACTTCGGCTCAAGCTTGTTTTTGGTGGCTGCTCACTGACACCACCACTGCTAATGTTCTATACCACTATTCCACTACTCTTGTTATGTTCTTTGATACATCTATGCCCTACTAAAACTATATTCGTCATACATTTATGCCCTACTAAAACTATATTTGTCATACATTTATGCCCTACTAAAACTATATTCGTTGATGACCCTTAAAGAGACGAACAACAGTGGCATAGATATCTTTGAGACAAACGTGGCATCGAAAAACTCTCCACTAAAACAATGCTAGCCATCATAGGTCTTCTATAGAGAATATCAAATATAAAGTAGATAGATACCTAATAAAAGACAAAGAATTTATGCGAACCTTTACTACAAGAAGCTAAATTTCACTTAGAGAGAAATCCATTGGGTTAATATATTATTAATGGAGACTAATGGTGTCTATAATCAGTAAGTGGTATAGAATAGAGTAGTACGTAGTACAGTATAGGGTAGTAAGTAGTATAGTATAGAGTAGTAAGTAGTACAGTATAAAGTAGTAAGTAGTATAGAATAGAGTAGTAAGTAGTATAGTATAGAGTAGTAAGTAGTATAGAATAGAGTAGTAAGTAGTATAGTATAGAGTAGTAAGTAGTATAGTATAGAGTAGTAAGTAGTATAGTATAGTGTGGATTCACCTTCGGTAGTGCTGTACCCATTTCAGTATTTTCGACCTAGACTATCTAATCCCAAATGGCTATTCGAAACGTTACAAACCATACACTATTCCAAAACATACAGGCAGTTAGTATAGATTATGACGTATCCTAGTATAATGAGTAGTTGGTAGTAGGGTCTTGTAAGGTACAACTTACTTATCCATGTATATTAATATATACTAAAACATAGGTTGAAAATTGTCTTGTATGGTCTCTAGTACCAAGTAAGTGTAGTCTATAATCTCTATGCAGTCCAATTGTATGTTGAGAATTTATCCAGGTCCTCAGAAGACATCAGTACCTCTACACTAGTTAATATTAGTGGGTCTGGTGTCAGGAGACAACTTGGTATGTCCTCCCTCAATTGATGTATATTTCTGATTGTTTGTTATAGAATAGTGGGAGCTTGTCCTTTTTCTATTCGATAATAGGTAGTTAGTAGTAGGTAGTATTAGAGTATAGACTAGCGTATAGGACTGGAAGAGTGAAGGAATATGATTTATAATATAAAGTAGAATACTATAGAGTAGTATAGTGTAGTGTTGAATCCACCATAGATAGTGCTCTACCTATTTCAATATTTTTAGCCTACGATGTCTAATCCTAACAATGTCCATTCCATTGTGTCACTCCTCCACCATCATTGTACAACCAAAAGGGAATGTGAGACACTGGCATGAATGGAAAGACAATTTTCCAAATGGAACTCAAGACTTTTTTGAATGGTTATTTCCATGAATAAATTTTCAACACCAAATTTTCAATAAATCTTCAAATTTTCAACACCTAATTTTCAATAAATCTTCAAATTTTCAACACCTAATTTTCAATAAATCTTCAACACCAAAATCCAAATAGATATCCTAAAATCAACTCCCCGGTATTTTTTTAGACCCACTATAGGTAGGATACTAAGTATAGAGGCATTATGAAGCCTACTCTGTCCGATCCTAACAATGGCCATTGAAGCATCGTATCATGACCATCGGCCATCGATTCAAGAAGTGATACGATAGCTTTTTTCGAATATTGTAGAACAATCATCACCATTGTTCTGGTAAAAAGATTTTTCCATCCACCATAGGCAGGGCCTTGTTTTTAGAGGTATTATGAATCCTACTATGTTTGATCGTAACAATGTACAGGCCATAATTGTACGAAGAGGCATCATTGTACGAAGAGCCGTCATTGTACGAAGAGCCATCATTGTACGAAGTAATACAGTGTTTTTTCAAAATTATTCAAACCAGCGTGACAAAACTATTCAAACCAAGAAGACAGAACGGTTCAAACCAAATGGCGTAATGTGTCACACCAACTTTGATTAGAATTCAATATTCTGGAATCTTAAATCTGGAGAATTACCTCTTATATACTACATTTGGGACAAAAGTCTTGCAGTATTAATCAAGGGTGAAAAACGGACGAAACTGAAACTGAAACTAAACTGGATTCCTTGTGATTCTGTATATAACAACTTGTTAGGGGTTATGTAATCTTTCATATTGTATTGGTTGGTTTAATTTCGGTAGTGTGGTTTGAATCGTTTTGCCGCGTTGGTTTGAACCATTTTGTCTTCTTGGTTCGAAACATTTTGCCGCGTAGGTTTGAATGGTTTTGAATAACACTGCATGAAGGCCGTGATACGGAGTTCTTACCGAAATCATATGGAGATTGCATTGGTCATCATAATACTTCTTACCATAATGGCAAATGATGGCCTTTTTGATATCAAGTTTCTCTCAAAGGTATATAAGCCGCTTCGGTCCCTCTCTTTGAGGAACCATCACGAATACAAGTTCAGGTGAACATACTTTATTAGAGATCATAACAGTTATAATGACAGTTTGTGGCAGCAAATAGAACAGCTAATGATCTCGAACCTCCCTGTATATAATATTATACACGGAAATGTAAGTTGTAACTTACCAGACTAAATGATTACCTTAGCAAACCAAAATTTTACTTTACCAGACCAAACGTTTACCTTACCAGACCAAAATTTCACCTTACCAGACCAAACTTTTATCTTACCAGACCAAAAATTTACCTTACCAAGCCAAAATGTTTACCTCACCAAGCCAAAATGTTTCCTTACCTAACCAAAATGTTTCCTTATCAAACCAGAATGTTTGCTTACCTAACCAAGGTTCTATTTGAGGTGTGAGACAGACGAAAGGTGTAGGGCTTTCATTCAACAATAACCTACACATACGTCATCCCTAGCTTGTATATATAACACTTCTACAAAGTGTCTTGAATTCGTACATACTACTTGCTACATACTTCTTGCTACATACTTCTTGCTACATACTTCTTGCTACATACTACATACTACACACTAAATAATACTTACTACACACTACATACTACTTACTACACACTAAATACTACACACTAAATACTACACACTAAATACTACACACTAAATACTACACACTAAATACTACACACTACATACTACACACTACTTACTACACACTAAATACTACACACTAAATACTACCTAATAGGTACTCCTTGACATAAAGTGTGGAGGAAATAGACCTTGCAGCCAACACCACGTGACGCGGGAGCGAGGGTTCAGACGAAGAGTTGGAGACTTTGCGCGTTAGTTTTTTTTTAATTATTTTTTTTCTTTTTTTTATGCCATTATTTTCGCAGGGCCGGTTTTTTTTGGTGTTTTTTTTTGTTTTTTTTTGTTTTTTTTGTTTTTTTTGGTACTTTCGCTTTTTTTTTTTGGTATTTTCGCTTTTGTTTTTTTTTCATTTTTGTCTTCCCTCTGCCTAGTTTTGGTTTGTCCGGTTGCACATTTGTTTCGTTTGGGGCTTTTTGACTTTGAGCCTTTTGTTTTTGGCAGGCGTCTGTTTTTTTTGTTAACCTTAAGCCACGGCTCATCTCCTGCCGGTTTCCTTTTTTGGTTCTGTTGTTTCTCAGTCTGCCTTGTAACGTGCCACGGCTGAACCATTGGGATCACTTCTGAAGAGGCACAGTGAAGCTGGAATAGTTTGGAAGAGTGAATTTGGAACATCTGACCCATCTGATCCATCGACACATCTGAAACACACTTGAAACGCATCTGACACCCACCTGGAACAGCATCTGGAACAGCATCTGATCTATCGAAGCACAAGTGAATATCTGGAACAGCATCACCTGAACACCTGAACACCTGAACACCTGAACAGTGAATCAACACTGAAACACTTTGTCCACCAGTGAAACACGATTGAACTACTGAAACAGTTGATCACAGTTGAAACTCATCTGAAACACAACTGACCTGTGACCACCAGTGATCATCAGTGAACATCTGAAACATCTGAAACACCAGTGAAACATCAGTGAAAGACTTGTGAATCACTATTCAATCATCAGTGAATATCCGAATCACCAGTGAACCTGAAGCACCAGTGACCTTGAAAGCAGTCAAAATTTGAAACACTAGTGAAACACGCTGCAACTGAAACACTTTACCTGACAAGTTCACCTGACAAGTTCACCTGAAAAGTTCACCCGAAAAGTTTGCCCGAAAAGTTCACCTGAAAAGGTCACCTCAAATCAGTCAATCCTGAAACACTTGAAACATCCCAACTCAAGTCAAAACAGAACGCGGAATGAATATCCCGTATAACTTCCTGAAAATGAGTCATTTGGACGGCTTTGACGAGTCCAAATCCAAACCCTACCCGTTGCAAATGTACGGGCAAACTCCCCTGGGCAGCCCTGTCCCGACGGCTTATAACATCGGCACGCCTCTGCCGCCACTCACATCGTTGGCATCACGTGTCATGGCCAATAATGGCAATTCAATGATTGCTCCATCTCCACTCACCATGTCGCTTCATGGAGGGCAGACGCAGTATGCAGGCCTGCACCAACAAATGGCCCAGCACCAACAAATGGCTCAGCATCTGCAGCTCCACCAGCATGTATTTCAACAATATGACCACCTGAAGTCGACCTATGAATTTCATGACGAACCACGCCATTTCCTGGATAATGTGCGTATGTCCCAGGTTCTGAATGGCCAGAAGAGGCACCTGCTGAGCCCACACCAGCTCCATAGCACCTTGGGTTCGGTACAGGATCCACTGCTCCATAACCACCACCACCACCCACACCACCAGCGTCTTTTACAGCAACAGCAGCAACAACAACAGCAGCAGCAACAGCAACAGCAACAGCAACAGCAGCAGCAACAACAGCAACAACAGCAACAACATCAGCAGCAGCAACAGCAGCAGCAGCAGCAGCAACAACATGAGCCGCAGCAACAACAAAGGCAGCAGCTTCAGAATGGGCATCAACCATCCGTACACTCACAGCTGAATTTGCAGCCACAGAGTCTTCAGCTGTCAGCTCTTCAACTGAATCTACACCTGAATCTTCAGCTGCAAAATTTACAGCAACATAATTTACAGCACCAAAGTTTGCAGCTGCAAAATTTACAGCAAAACTTACAACTGAGTCTTCAGCAGCAAAATCTCCAGCTGAATCTCCAAGTGGGTCTTCACCAGAGCCAACTTCATCTGCATCTCAAAATGGCCACTCATGGATATTCGGTCGGGAATGGAGTGATGGGGAACGTGATGCATGCAAGTGCTGGAGGTGCTGGAGTAACCGGGGGAGGTAGTGGGCTCAGTATGCAGTCGGCCCTTCAAGCTACAATGCAAATGCAAAGAAATGCCCCCAACGGAGTCCATTCGGGTCAACCGTTCCGAGGAGAAGCGGAATCAACTAAGCAGAATACGCTACGAATCGCTTCCAAATTGCTTCCTTCGTCTATGGACGATGGGCTGAAGAAAAAGCGTGGCCGGCCCAAGAAGTTGATCTTGGACCCTTCCACCAATCAGTACATTGATCTGTCTCACGAAAACTTTAAGAAACTCAATAAGATCTTGAAGCAAGCCATGGACAGTGCTGACCCCAAGGATCCTGCATTCTCCAAAAATACCAAATTGGATATTATGAACGACCAGGCGTTGAAGCAGTTGTTAGAGCTGAAAGACCGTCGTGGCCGTCCCCGAAAGTTCCCTATTGAGCAAACGGGAATTACCATTAAGGGTATTCGGGTAAGTGGCACCATGAAGGGAAAGAAGAAGGATGCATTGGCTCTGGACCCAGATAAGGTGCAAAAGAAGAAGAGGGGAAGACCCAAGAGGGAAGTCGAAGTGGAACTTTCTACCAGTGCATAGCCGTCGGATGAATTGGAGTATATGCAGGAGAGAACTTTTTCACAGGCTTATTTTGGTTTGGTCAAAATATTCCTTTGGTGATTTGGTTGAAATGGTCTTTTCGTGATTTGGTCAAAATACTCTTTTGGTAATTTGGTCAAAATAGTCCTTTGGTGATTTGGCCATGGTGGCTTTTAAGAGTCACTGGCAGACTGCGACTAGGACTGGGGTATTGGGCGACACTGGAGTGGTCCAATCCATACATGCTAGGTTTTCGTCATGCACGAAATAATAGACGGATTCATAACTATAATATACATTCGTTAACGAATACTAGTAGATATATTTTGACCTGGTCCATATGGTCCTGCCTCTTGGTTCATTTCTAAGCCAAGCTGATGCAATCACTGTGTCCGTTTTTATTTGCCAAAACGGCAGAAATTCTCTTTTGGCGCAGTGGCAATCTCTTTGATTCGAAAGTTATGCGGTCCCGGGTTCGATTCCGTGCACAAGCCCCTACGCGCGCTCGGACCGAACATATCCTCGGTCTTCGAACCTATGCTAGGTCTTCTTTCCTTCCTTAGATCCAAACACCTAAAAACTACACCTTCTACCCGAACCTGAACCTGACAACTATGATCACGCAGATCTCTGTGCTGCGGTCTGCCATCGGTAACAGCATCCTTCAGCCCGTGCAGCGCTCAGACAACGCCCAATTGGCCATAAACAACTCTGACCATTTGGTGCTAATAGAGCCCCGACTTCCGTTCCTACACCAATGCATTTCGAGTAAGGGCAAGAAGGGTGCAATGGTGGTTGAAAATGCCGGGAAAGGCGGTTCCAATGAATCTATTCCGGTGAAAATCGAGTTAGAAACAACTGAAAACGAGTCGAATCCGGTTAAAATAGAGCCTACTTCGGGTATAGAGCCTGAAAACGGAGCCGCCGAGGCTGAAACCCCCAAACCTGAACCCGAAAATGTTTTAAAAGGGTCAGGAAACACTACAAACCCATCAGAACCCACTCAAATCCAACCTGAACTGACTGAAACCGACCCTAATGAAAATGAGTCTCAAACAGCAGAAAATACCCCCCAAAATACCCCTAGAAGCCACGAATTAGACCCCGTAACTCAGGAGAGTGAAGAGAAACCCCAGGAAAACCAAGGTATTTCGTTACAAGCGGAACAAAATCTTGGAAACTCTTCAAACTACGGTGAAAACGATGAGTTCGTATCGTCGTCTATCTTCTCCTGCACCTCCATCTTCCAGACCGAAAACCTCGAGCTGCTAGGGTTCCAGTTCTTCCTGAGGCTCTATATTGAGGATAAGGAAAACCGGTTCAATTTTGGCCGCATCCAGGAGCCGTTGATCGTCTCCCATAAGTGGCTGCCGGTGCAGCTGGCCAGTCGAGACTGCTACCTTGGGCTTTTGTTGAATACAGGAGAGGTGATGGTGTTGCAGCGAGAAACACTCGATGCATCTGGCTATACCGTAAAATTCCGCACATTTACGTCTTTGTTGGACCAATTGTGCTTGTCTGGGGACCGGTTGACGTCGGACGGAGATATAATTGTGTCAGGGATGCATTTCTCGGAGTTAAGGCTTACGGACTTTTCGTTTGGGGGTTTTAGTGAAGATTTGGTGCTTTTTTTGGCCCACGAGTCGGGTGATATTTCTATTCATCAAGTGGCTCCGGACTTACCCCAGTTGCACCGGTTTAAAAGTGGTGGCCTTGTGGTGCTACTGGCCTGGTGTACGGGTGCTCTCTACTATGCCCTCAGCGATAATTCCGTATACCGGTATGATTTAGGGTTTGAAATGAGTTATGTAACTACTTCGGGCCCTGTTCGTATCAAGGATCCTTCTCGTTTTTTGGTATCGAATCTCGTGCCGTTTGGAAACGTGCTCGTGGTGACGGATACTGCATATATGTACGTGATCGGCCCCGACGCCCCAGCTTCAGCAAGGTTGCCCTATAATTCCGTTCTATGTGGCCTCCCTATTGTTCAGACCCAGGAGGGATTTGTGGTGTACTTGCTGTTTGAAAATGGCCGGTTTGGAGTCGCCAGTTACGACTGGGACACGTGCCAACTCACCATTTCTCCCAAGTGCCCTATTTTGGATGCTTTTTCCAAGCAGACCTTGAACCGTTACCTGGGAGTTTTAGCCAAGGAACAGGCCCGTGCACCCTGGCTGGAGTTTGCTCCATATTTGGATAACTCCGCCCTGGGAAACCTCACAGTGCATGGAACTACGTTATGGGCAGGATACTTGGTGGTTGTATACAGTTTGGCACCCCGGAACGTCATCAGCCACGTGATCAAATCCAAGAAAGAGTATTCTGTCAGTTTTGTGCCTATTGATGGCGAAACAGGCCCTGAAAATGATGATACGGAGACTATATCGCAGATCTTATTGTTTTTACTCGAAACAAAAAGCCAAATTCCTTTTTTTGATAAGAAACTCTGTGAAAATGATCCAGGAGTTATGGAAACTTTTGGGTTAAGGCTTAATCTTTGGAAAAGTGCCCAATTTCAAGACCCGAATTCCGTGGAATTGTCGTTTACTTCTAGCCTGTCTTTAACGGAGACTTTGGCAGTCAATTTTAAACATAATCTGGGGATCAACGAGTTGCAGAGACTTTATGTGTTGAATCATACAATTGTCCGGACCTTGTATGCAGTGCAGAGCAAAGAATCCACGAAAACGGCAAGTGGAAGCGGCCCAAGTCATTTCATTGTCGAGCTTGAGCGGGAGCAAAACACGATAACGCAGAAAATCCGGTCCCATTTGGCACATATTCTTTTATCATGGGCCCAAACGCAACAAGATGGTTTTTTCACCTCGGATTTCGACAAGTTTATCCTCAACACGTACCAGAAGCTCGTGGCAACCGTGTATACAGTGCCTATTGTTTCAGCGGTTATTTTGACGGTTTCAGGAGAACTTTGCACGGAGAAGTTCGAAGTTTCCCGGGACCATGCCATGGAGCAGGACTTTTTGGAGGTTATCCGGTCCACAACAGACCATACATGGCCTCGGTGTTCTGCCACCCTTCTCCCGATCTTGGGATTGACCAATAAGACAAACGAATTGGGGACTCATAATTATTTGACGGAGTACGTGGGAGATTCATGCCTCGCCCAGGCTATATGCAGTGAGTTGGATTACTGTATCTACACTGGAACTCGAACATTCGAGCTCAAGAAAGGAGTCTAAAGCAGTTAAGATGTATTGGTCTAGCGATGAGTCTGATGACTTAGGAGATATAATGGTATATCTAGATGATGGTTGGTCTAGATATAAAGTTGGTCTAAATTTGATGGTGGTGGCTAGGAATGGAAGATGAAGGAGCCAGGAATGGGCGAAAACCCTTCATCAGAAGAAGCAAACTGGCCTTGCAACACACTCTGCTCCTTTTCCTTATTCCACACCAACTGCGTAGGGTTCCAGTGGATAAGTTTGCTGGGTGCACAAGGTGGAGGGTCGGATACCTTGGTGATCAAGTAAGCCAGCGATGTCTCGGCAAAGCCATAGATGAGAAGACCAATCCAGGGGAGGGACCGGATTAGGAAGAAGAACAGAAAGCCAAAGCCAAACAAAAGGCCTTCGCGGGCCTTGATCCACTGCTCCTTTTCCCGGTGGGTGAAGCGCACGCGGCTGAAGTACGGTAGCAAAAGATCATGCACCATAGAACGCAGGCCATAATAGGTGGTAAGAAACACCACTGCATAATCACGAGGCATTGCTTGCAACACTAGGAACATGATGACAGCACGGTCTGTGCCGATTTTGTCATTAAGATTGTAGAAAGAGATTAAGCCCAAGATCACGTGACCCACGTAAGGTAGTTTTGCCAATAAGAATACAGCCACATTAAAGGCCATTTTGTAGCAATGGCGTCCCACGAATGTGGAGAAGTCTTGGGAAGAATAGTACTTTGATTTCCATGTGTCCACGCTAAAAAAGCTCTTTTCGGAAGGTAATGGCGAGTCCAGCGTAAGCTCCACCAAGTTGTCATGGTACTGATGGCCAGGGATGTCCGGGTGTTTAGTGGCATACAAGGCATCGATGAATTTCAAGCTCAGCAAGAAAAGATCATCCAACTGTGAACTGCAGTGGCGAGAAATGGAGGTAAAGAAGACACCCAAATTGAGCACGCCAAACTGGAAGTCCCTAAGCCACGAAGCCAGCGAGTCCACAGCCAGTGAATTCCAAAATAGCCCCACGAAATTGGCAGCCATACGGAGCATCACCACTGGAGCCCAAAGCACAAGTTGAATGAAAATAGAGTATTTAATGGCCGTCAAAGCCCGGGCGTAGTATGTAGACTGAAAGAGTCGTGGGTTCTGCAACAGCCGGTACGAGCCCAAGAGCGCCAACTGCATGCCTCGAAGCACGGCCATCACAGAGAACCCCGGTGGTGGGTTAGAAATGAAGATGGGAGAAGCCATGGACGAGCACGACGTGAAACAGTTGGTGAAACAGTTGGTGGTGGAGCAGTTAGTGGGTTAGAACAGTTGATGGGTGAAGGTCTGGAGCTACGCGTGATCTGCGCGTGACGATGCACGTGAGACCATCACTTGCTCAGATCTCTCCCGCAAGTCTAGGGCCAAACACATATTGTATTAGATGATTTGAAATGTTTTCAGGTCACTAGAATAGTCACTGGGATCTGATCACTATTTCACTCACTATTATAGGTATTAGTATACTTACTACTATCTACTCAGTAATATCTGCTCACTAGTACACTCACTAGTAGACTCACTATTATAGGCATTAGTATACTTACTAGTATACTTACTAGTACACTCACTAGTACACTTACTAGTATACTTACTAGTATACTTACTAGTACACTCACTAGTACACTTACTAGTATACTTACTAGTATACTTACTAGTACACTTACTAGTACACTTACTAGTACACTCACTAGTAGACTCACTAGTACACTCACTAGTAGACTCACTAGTACACTCACTAGTATACTTACTAGTACACTCACTAGTATACTTACTAGTACACTTACTAGTACACTCACTAGTACACTCACTAGTACACTCACTAGTACACTCACTATTATAGGCATTAGTATACAGTGTTTTTCAAAACTATTCAAACCAGTGCACAGTCTTTCAAACCAAATGAACAAGTTGTTCCGTCCGTTTTTCACCCTTGATTGGTATTGCAAGACTTCTGTCCCAAATGTAGTACATATGAGGCAATCCTCCAGATTTAAGCTTTCAGGATATTCAATTCCAATAAAAGTTGGTGTGAAACATTACGCCATTGGGTTTGAACCATTTTGTCGCGCTGGCTTGAAACATTTTGTCACGCTGGTTTGAATCGTTTTGTCGCGGTGGCTTGAATAATTTTGAAAAACACTGTACTAGTGTTGAACTTGAGGAACAAGTTCACCTGCGGGTACTGCATGTTCCCGTTACTGCATACAGATGAAACAATGATTGGTATTGTCCTCGAGAGAGACACGTTGGCAGTGGACCGGCTCGAGGCACTTGTCTAACACTTGTCCAAAATTGGCCATTGTTCTGGAGAAGACAATGGGCTGAGTGGGTTAGGGCCGGAGTCCCAGACCTGACTATATATAGAGAGGGTCCCGCTCAGACTTGAACGGTATCAATTGGAACAACAAGTCAAGGACATCCTAGTTTAATATAGATAAAGATAGAATGGAAACTACAGAAATGGTTACCGAAGTACCAAAGCTAAGACGCTTGTTGAAACTTAACGTGATAACTATTCCAGATTATTGGGAGTGTATACAACAATTCCAAATAACTAGTACACTCACTAGTATACTTACTAGTATCTACTTACTAGTATCTACTTACTAGTATCTACTCACTAATATCTACTTACTACTATCTACTCACTAATATCTACTTACTACTATCTACTTACTACTATCTACTTACTAGTATCTACTTACTAGTATCTACTTACTAGTATCTACTCACTAATATCTACTTACTACTATCTACTCACTAATATCTACTTACTACTATCTACTTACTACTATCTACTTACTAGTATCTACTTACTAGTATCTACTTACTAGTATCTACTCACTAATATCTACTTACTACTATCTACTCACTAATATCTACTTACTACTATCTACTTACTACTATCTACTTACTAGTATCTACTTACTAGTATCTACTTACTAGTATCTACTCACTAATATCTACTTACTACTATCTACTCACTAATATCTACTTACTACTATCTACTCACTAATATCTACTTACTACTATCTACTTACTACTATCTACTTACTAGTATCTACTTACTAGTATCTACTTACTAGTATCTACTCACTAATATCTACTTACTACTATCTACTCACTAATATCTACTTACTACTATCTACTTACTACTATCTACTTACTAGTATCTACTTACTAGTATCTACTTACTAGTATCTACTCACTAATATCTACTCACTAATATCTGCTCACTAATATCTGCTCACTGGTATACGCACTAGTATACTCACTAATATACTCACTATCTGCTCACTGGTATACGCACTAGTATACTCACTAATATACTCACTACTACCTACTCAGTGGTTTCTGTTGAGCTTTTGATATTCTTAGGCCCATAATTTATGCTACTGTTCTGTACTTATAGGAAGTCCGTGATATTCTGGTTACTTGCGATACCACTCTTGGTTCAATATAAACCTTTTCACATTTGACTCCACGCTCCTGCATCTGGCTTGTTAATCTATTGTCTTACGCCAAACCTGACTACTCCTCCTGATAATCAAGACCCAATTATGTACAATACTAGTCTGCACTCTTTGCTTTCTGTACTGCATGTACCACATTAGCTGCATCCACGAATCAGTACTTCTCAAATGTTCAATGGTTTCTACAGTGATTTTCATAACTATTCAAACCAGCGCGACAAAGTGTTTTGAACCAGTGCGGTAAATTGATTCAAACCACACTAGCAAAACTAAACAAACCAATAATTCAAAAAGGTTCATACACCCCTAACAAGTTGTTATATACAGGATAGTAAGCTAATGGAGTTGTCCTGGTATTGACAGTTGAAAGATACCCTCGTGGAGACAGAATGAGTGTTACGAGCCATTGGAGCATTCTGGCTATCGGTGACACCATAGATATGATTCCAAGACGATACCCGGGTGCTCACAAAATGGAGTATTTTCATTTTGACGAAAACTTGATGGGTTATCTTGTGGAACACCATGCGACCGGAAATTATGGTAGGCTTGATTCATACGGGATTCGTAATTGAACCGAGCTTGACTCCGCTCTTCTGCGTGGTTAGAATTCCCAATATATGTTGAGCTCGGGTTTCTTGAAACTTTATCGAAATCTGTGACTGTCGACTCGGAAGTGCCATCTCCCAAGGATCTCTGGTGCAAGTCCAAGTCATAGTCCTTCACCAAGGCCTTGAAGTTCTTTTCGTTGCCTAAAGTCTTTGATGGCCTTAATCCGTCCCGTGGCAAGAAACCTGCGGAAAACTGTAAGTGTTGAGTGAATGGCGTCTTCGTACATCTTGATGTCGTAGAACCAATCAACTCATTTGTAAAGCTTCACATCCACATCATCAGCCTCTTCATCTTTGATGATAACATCCAGTTCAACATGGTAATATGGCTCAGTTTCCACTAACACTCTCTCGACAGTTCTCTTCAACACATTAGAGAATCTCAATTCATGCTCATCTTCGATATTCTCCGTGAGCAAGTTTGAAACAGAATCAGGAGCATTTAGGCCAAGTCTCTTGAATGTCTCGAGTTGCTTGTGGCGTTTCTCGGCGTCGGTGATGGTCGATAGAAATCCCGAGTAGCATTCATGCAAGTCCTTTTCGACCAGTAGAACCTTTCGGCACAGGATTCGCATTCAACAAATTATTCAACTTCAGTGGTGAACCAGTAGAACTATTCAGCACAGGATTCGGATTCAACAAAATATTCAAATTCAGTTCAGTTCAGTTCAGTTCAGTTCCGTCCAGTTCAGTTCAGTTCAGTTCAGTTCAGTTCAGTTCAGTTCCGTCCGTTTTTCACCCTTGATTGATACTTCAAGACTTCTGTCCCAAATGTAGTACCATGTGATCTGAGGCAATCCTCCAGATTTAACATTTCAGATTTAAGATTTGAGAATATTGAATTCTAATGAAAATTGGTGTGAAACATTACGCCATTTGGTTTGAAAGATTGTGTAAAGACGTACGAAACTTTTTGAATTATTGGTTTGTTTAATTTTGCTAGTGTGGTTTGAATCGTTTTACTGCGCTGGTCTGAATAGTTTGGAAAAGCACTGTACTCACTAGTAGACTTACTAATATGGTCATTAGTATAGTCACTAGTCCACTCATTAGTATAGTCACTAGTATGGTCACTAGTATAGTCAATAGCAACAAGTCACTAGTATGCTCACTAGTATAGCATAGTATTATAGGAGAGTATGGTATGTTAGATTCTTGTTGTTACGTCAGGTACTCAGTTTATTATGTTCATTCGCCAATGTTTCCCCAGAAAGAGGAATCAGAGCTATTTTGGTAGCTGACAATGGCTTTGCCTAGTCAACGGGTGTTGCTGGGTGCTTGGCTTTTCAATAATCACCATGAAGTAAAATTGAACAGAATACCATACTGGTTTGTGTACTTTATATGTGACATACTAATATGACGTATAATTATGAGTACTGTTCCTGATATGGTATGCAATAGCTTAGCCGGAATTGGGCGGGAATTGGGCCGGAGTTGGGCGGGAATTGGGAGGCATGGCCGGAATTGCCCAACTACAGGACCTCCAAAAGTCTACCATGCAAACTTTTTTTAAACTCAAAAAAATATGCATTGTGAAGACCGGAATTTCAGGAATCCAAAAACTTTTTTTTACAAGAAATAAGAGAAAATAAAGGGGTCATTTGCGTTGGTCCATTTTATTCTGATGTAGCCTGGTGTACGGATGTTTCGTCGCTTTCTCAACTAACCCCCGCGGTTTCTGTTGTAATTCGTCATCTACTAATGCATAAACTAGAACAAATTCCTTTGGGCTATCCTCAACCCAACGTCGTCTCTTATTCTATCTATCTTTCTAGTGTTACCGCCCGCTCCCTTTTCCGCGGGACGTCGTCCACTCTCCGTCTATTCCTGCATATCACTGTTTCATCTGTCCTGCTTACATGCAGTCACATGGAACATGCAGTACATCAGAGATGTACTGATTCCTCATGTTCCAACAGTTTCACCCCAGTTCCCAGTTTCGGTCGTTGCGGCCATGCCAATCAACCATACTTAAATGCCACCTCCTTAACCAATGCCATACCGACATCCTACCGAAATTAATAATTAGACTAATTATGCACTTCGTAAATGTTACCGTGACTATTAGCATAGAAAAAAAGTTGTAGGAGGTATAGTAGTAGAGTGCGTAATCAGACATGAATACAACCACTCTGTTTACTGTATTCGTTCCGATGATTCCTCAAAAAGATGAATGAGAGATAGCTTGGTAGTTGACAACGGCATCGTCTAGTCAACATGTGTTGCTAGGTGCAAAGGGGGAAACTCTCCAAATTCCATCTTGGTACCTCTGGTTTATTACATTTCCTTTTGGTACCTCTGGCTTATCACATTTCCGTTTGGTACATCTGGTTTCTCACATTCCCTTTTTGTTGTACAATGATGGGTAAAAGAGTGGTACAATGGAATGGCTTTTGTTAGGATTAGACAGCGTAGGCATAAAATACTGAAAAAGGTAGGGTAATACCTATGGTGGATTCAATACTATACTACTCTATAGTATGCCACTTGATGCTTTAAATCACAGTCGTCTGTTGAACTTGAGGAACAAGTTCATCTGCGAGTACTGCATGTTTCAATATCTGCATACAGATGAAACAATGATGGATATTGTCCTCGAGAAGCCTACTTCCAATGTGGCCTCTCTCGAGGACACTTGTCCAACACTTGCCCAATACTGGTCCTTGTCTTGTCCAATACTGGCTATTTTCTTTTCCAAAACTGGCCATTGTCTTCTCCAAAACTGGCTATTGTCTTAGAGAAGACAATGGCTGAGTGGGATAAGGCAGGAGTCCCCAGGACTGACTATATATATAGAAAGGATCCTGCTCAGACTTGAACGGTATCAATTGTGACAACAAGTTAAGGATCTCTTGGCTTACTTCTATAAATTGATAAGAATGCAAGCAATAGAGATGGTTAGTGAAGTTCCAAAGTTGAGACGCTTGTTGAAACTCAACGTGATAACTATACCAGATTATGGAAGTGTATACTACAATTCCAAACATCCTCTACTCTACTCTATACTATACTACTCTGTACTATACTACTCTATAGTATACTACTCTGCACCATACTAATCTTTACTATACTACTCTTTACTATACTACTCTGTACTATACTACTCTGTTCTATACTACTTAATACTTAATACTTAATACTTAATACTGACTACTACTACTTGTCATCAAGTGCCTAGCATGTACGGGGGCGATGTACTTCGTAGAGACGTTGGATGCATTTCAGTGAAGCACTATGTGCAGGTCACTAGTGGACTTCATCTAAGACTTTGATCTTGCAAGGTACAACTTACATATCCCTGTATATCAACATATATACTAAAACATAAGTTGAAAAAATGATTAATGACAAGATCAGCAAGATGGCATTCAAACGAGCGATCAATGAAACATACATCGACCAGAAGAAGACAAGGAATACCTTAACATTCATAGCTTTATATGTGGATGATCTTTTAGTAATTGGAAATAGCTCAGCTGAGGTGACGAGGACAAAGGAAATGCTTAGTAGTAGTTTCCAAATGAACGAGTTAGGCGAAGCCAACAAAATTCCTTGAAATTTCTTGATATGAACAATGTGGTGGGAAATAGGTTATACTAAGTTGTATTTGGGTGATTATATTGATTTCTCTATTGCTAAACTATGGACTTGATGAATGTCGTTCAAATGTTATGCCAGCGGAAGTGAAAGGATTTGAGAAATATACGAATGAAAGAGATGAAGAACCTTGTGATGGAACAGAATACCTACTCTTTGTTGCAAACACTGTTCGTTTTGATATCAATTTCATTGTGCTGAAACTTTCCAGATACCTAAAGGAACCATTGAACAAACAGTTGGCTAGAGATCAATTACAGGGTACATGATAATGTATAGTAATCATGGATATAGTACTTATGGATATAGTGTCAACACGTGATGGGTTGTGATGAGGAAAGTAAACATTGTACCTGCAGATACGATGTGATCTCATGCCATTATATGGATGAAACAATGTTGGACCCGAGGGAGGCGGAGCAACGAGGCGGAGCAACCGGACAATGCGGAGGACATATCGGAGCGGTATATAGGGAGTGATTCCCGCTCCAGTCTGACATCAGGAGTTCTCTCAGGACAATTGAGAATAACACGGATTAGCCCTAGGTCACACTCAATAAACACAAGTCTGATAATTAACATATAGTACTTATGGATATAGTGTTAGATTCTTGTAAGTAAGTTTCTTACCTATTCGAAACTATATTCGTTGATGATTCCTCAGCAATAGGAATCGGCCGCCATTAAGTAGTCTGCTGGAAGGTAGCCGAAGGGTGTAGTAACGGCGAACCGAGAAGGGGCTTAGTAACGCGTAGAGTAGCGTGGAGTAGCGTAGCTTAGAGTAGCGTAGCGTAGCTTAGAGTAGTGAAGTGGTATTACTATAGATTATTCTAGTAGAAAGTAGTAGTTGAACGTAGTAATAGAGAGTGGTAGCCGAATAGTGTAGAGTATAGCCAACTGTGGTATAATAGTGTAGTAAAGTATAGCGTATTATTAGTAGGTTAAAGAGTAGTATTACTGTGTAGTGTAGAGTAGAGTAGTATTACTGTGTAGTGTAGAGTAGAGTAGTATTACTGTGTATAGTACAGTAGAGTAGAGTAGTATTACTGTGTATGGTACAGTATAGTATATGTTATGTTATGTTCTTTACAACGGGTTTTAACCTAAACTTGTATTCGTTGATGGTTCGTCAATAAGACGAACCGAAGCGGTTTATATAACTCTGAGAGAAACGTGGCACCGAAAAACTCTCCACCAGAACAATGGAAGTATTGTTTCTGGAATGTTCGAAAAGAGCCTGGGATTCACGACTTGTCACAACGATCAAATGCCGTGTCATGGCAATTATAGTAGACACTACTAGAGTCGGACATCGTAGGCTCCATATTGTATCTATAGGTAGCTTTCTACCTATTGTGGATCTAACAGTATAGTATAGTATAGTATAGTAGAGTAGAGTAGAGTAGAGTAGAGTAGAGTAGAGTAGAGTAGAGTAGAGTAGAGTAGAGTAGAGTAGAGTAGAGTAGAGTAGTGGAGTAGTAATACAATAAAGTGATAAAACAGTATAGAGTAAAGAAGTGGTAGTATTTTAGTATATTCTAGTAGAGAGTAGTGTAGAGTATAGCCACTGTGGTATATAAGTAGTGTAGTGTAGTGTAGTGTAGTGTAGTGTAGTGTAGTGTAGTGTAGTGTAGTGTAGTGTAGTGTAGTGTAGTGTAGTGTAGTGTATAGTCTAGTGCTAGATTCTTGTATGCACGTTAATTACCTAATCGAAACTATATTCGTTGATGATTCCTCAGCAATAGGAATCGGCCGCCATTGAGTAGTCTGCTGGAAGGTAGCCGAAGGGTGTAGTAACGGTGAACCAGAAAGGGGCGTAGTAATGGTGAACCCAAAAGGAGTGTAGTAGCATCGGTTCCTGATTAACTGGGCACTTGAGCTCAATATCTATATGGGTTGTAAGCCACCCATCTTGGATCTAACATATAGCACTTATGGATATAGCACTTATGGATATAGTACTTAAGGATATAGTACTCATAGATGGCGCAGTACTTCCGGCTATATATGGTTGTATGGAGTGCTATATATTAGGACAAATTCCTTAGAGTAGTAATTATACATATACAGAGTTGTACATATACATAGAGGTATACATATACAGAGTTGTACATACACAGAGCTGTACATACACAGAGTTGTACATATACAGAGCTGTACATATACAGAGCTGTACATACACAGAGTTGTACATACACAGAGTTGTACATATACATAGGGTTATACATGTACATAGGGTTATACATGTACTGTCAGTCCTCCATAGGTAGTGATTTATCTATGGAGGTACTACAAAGTCTCTCTGCCCGACCTAACAAGGGCTATTGCAAACGCTGTATCACAGCATTCGGCTATATACAATGATGGCCTATTTTCGATGATGCCAGAACAATCATCACCATTATTCTGGTGAAGAGTTTTTCAATGACAAGTTTGTCTTCAATTGGTATATGAACCGCACTGGTTCCTCTTTCTGAGAAATCATCAACGAATAAAATAGATAGCTTAGTACATAACCTTCAACAAGAATCTAACATATACATAGAGTTATGGATATACATAGAGTTATGGTTCAAAGAGTTATGGATTTACATAGAGTTATGGCTAAAGAGCTGTGGCAAAAAAGTCGGTTGTAGGACAGTATCTCCCCACGAAGCGGGGCCATTAATTAAATAAAAAATATAGATTGTATATAAAAATCATAATAACATATACTAAAAAATCATAGTAACATATACTAAAAAATCATAATAACATATACTAAAAAATCATAATAACATATACTAAAAAATCATCCGCTAATAAAGATAAAGCTACTGATTACATTTTAAGTTATACATTATTTTCTTCTTTATTTATGTTATTAGCTATTGCTATTTATGAAATATTATTAGATAATACTGATTATCAAGCTACTAGTTTATTAGGTTTATCTATTGATTTACGATGTATATTATTTTTTAGCTAGTGTTATTATCATTGCACAATTATGTTGTTTTCCTTACTTATAATCTTTTATTCTGTTATGGTTCAAAGAGTTATGGCTAAAGAGTTATGGTTCAAAGAGTTATGGCTAAAGAGTTATGGTTCAAAGAGTTATGTCTCAAAAAGTTATGGCTAAAGAGTTATGACTCAAAAAGCTATGGCTAAAGAGTTATGACTCAAAAAGCTATGGCTAAAGAGTTATGACTCAAAAAGCTATGGCTAAAGAGTTATTAGGAACTAGAGCATATGGTCATATAAATACATCCATGCGATATGAGCTCAGTATTAGCAGAGTGGTACTATTATAGACGATTAGAGCAGTAATGCTCAGTCTTATGTACTTGATTTACTGGCCTAATCCAATGAAGAAAGTTTGACTTTTGGGCCATATTGAGAATTCGGAAAGATACACGAATTACCATTTTTGGCCGCTTTGCGGTTTGCGGGTTGGATATTATTGTATGGGGTAAGATCTGGGTGTGCGGAAGTGTAATTCCGTCCAGATTGTTATGCGTCTGCGGAACTACACTTCCTGGCCTCATATAAAGTGGATACCTCCAGACAAAAAAAAATAAAAAAAAAGTTCATTAGTATTCACATTAAAACCTCTCTAACATCAATTAATTCTTCCCTACAAATGTCTTTGGACCTCCATACCCAGAACCCACGGCTGCAACCCTCGGTTACAACTTCCCTAGTTGAAGTGACCCATATTCTCTCCCGAAAAAGGCCTATGCCATGCAGAGTCTTTTTTAAAAATGAATACGAACAACCTTCTGGAAGCTTCAAGTTACGGGGTATCGGCTACATGATTGGGAAGGAATTGGAGAGAGAGAGGGCACGTGACTCGGGATCACGTTCTCGAGGTGTACGGGTGTTTGCTTCAAGTGGAGGAAATGCTGGTTTAGCTGCTGCTTATACTCTGAAATATTATGGTGTGGCATGTACGGTAGTGGTTCCGGGATCATGCAAACTGCATATTATCAGCAAATTAAAAGAATATGGAGCTAAAGTGGTGGTGTATGGGAACTCCATAGAGGATGCTTGTGTGCACGCCCGGTTGCTTATGGAGTCCTGCAGGGAAAGCCCTATCTTCTGCCACCCCTTCGATAACCCATTGATCTGGGAAGGTCACTCTCAAATAGTGACAGAAATATTCCTGCAGTTAAGTCTAGTTGATAGATCTCGAGTAAAGGCAGTGGCCTGTTCCGTTGGTGGAGGTGGACTCTACAATGGGATCCTGAGTGGGTTGCAACACAGCCGGTCACGTGCACAGTGTCTTCTAGCCGAAACCAAGCAAGCTCCAACTCTCCACAGTGCAGTCCAAGCTGGAAAAGTGGTTACTCTTGAGCAGCCTCAAACTATTGCTACATCTCTAGCTTGTTCATATGTTTCACCCGAAACGTTGAAGCTTTTCCAAAGTAGGAAAGATGAACTCCATATGGTGGACGACCTATGTGCAGTCCGCGCTAGTCTTGAATTCCAGCGTGATTTCGGAATATATGTGGAGCCTGCATGTGGAGCAGCGTTATCGTTTGTTTATGAGCAAGTTTCAAAATTGGAACTGATGGCGTTGGCGAAAGACGATATTCTTGTGGTGGTAGTGTGTGGAGGTTTATGCGCTAACGAGGACACCTTCGTTGAGTACAGGAAAATGGTCCGCCAGAACAAGATGTAAGCACCAGAATTTTTCCCATTTTTTTTTAAAAAAAAAAGGCAAGACTTTAGACTACCATTTATTACTAATGATAACGTATTTCCATGGACTGTATAGTAGTTTTTGATCGTAGTTATTATGTTCTTTATAACGTGTTTTAACCTAAACTTGTATTCGTTGATGGTTCCTCAAGGAGCGGAACCGGAGTGGCTTATATACTTTGAGAGAAACGTGACATCGAAAAACTCTCCACCAGAATAATGGTAGCCATAATTGTACGAAGTACCATGATGGTCATTGCAAATTCCTTATCACACCATCAGAGTACTTCGTACAATGATGGCTTGGACATTGTAACAACCGGACTGAGAGGCGTCATAATACCTTTATATGCAGGGCCCTGCCTATTGCGGATCTAACAGTATATCTAAATATGTTATATATTTATCAGTACTAGCATTAATTATATATGGATAAAATATATATTTCAGTAAATCATATTTAGGATGAAATAGATGAGGTATAGCTATATTAGCTATATATGATACTATATTAAATGTGGTAAAAAGTTAAGTAGGTTCACGTGGAGGTATTGATTTCCGAGATCCCCTCTATAAATGATTGGGAGTCTTTGGACTCTTTGAATTTGTGTGGGGACTTGTCAATACCTTTCAAACAATCTAAACATACGGGTCTAACACGACCTGTCCGGTAATTGAGCCTACTTTTACCGATCAATTGGCTGACACCCCTTTTGGGAAACATCTTCTTTGAGAAACATCTTCTTTGGGAAACTTCTTCTTTGGGAAACTTCTTCTTTGAAAGACTTCTTTGAGAAACATCTTCTTTGAAAAACTTCTTTGAAAAACTTCTTTGAAAAACTTCTTTGAAAAAC